>JAHBCN010006879.1:0-46416 GCA_019359885.1 Listronotus oregonensis
GGGGTCAAACTGACCACATATTCAGCGACCTCAAAAACATAGATATACACTGTTCAAATTTGGTTGCGAATAATTTTGCAATTGGGCCTTGAAATGCCCTTGACCCTGACCTGATGGGGTTAAACTGACCCCGGATTCGGATTCTGCGACCCCTAAACATAAAGATACCATGGTCAAGTCTTTCAGACTTTTTCTTTTTGCAGATTTGACTTTGAAATATCTCTTTATTATGACCCGATGGGTTCAAACTGACCACATACATATTTGTATTTAGCGACCTCAAAACATAGGTATACAATGTTCAAATTTGGTTGTGATTAAATTTGCAGATTTGGCCTTGAAATGCTTTTAACCCTGACCTGATTGAGTCAAACTGATCCCAGATTGGGATTCAGCGACCCTAAAAACATAAAGATATCATGTTCAAGTCTTCCGGACCTTCAACTTTTTTTTCTTGTGGGGCTGTGTTATGCTTCTTGGGTGTTCAAATATGAAAAAATTACAAAGTGCTAATTCAGCCTGGCGATTTTCAAAACAAGGACAATTTGTGATCATTTTAAAAATCCAAATTTACTCAAGATCTATGCATTTTTAACAAAAAATGGTTCGAAAGCTTTTTGTAGAAAACTAAAATTTTCTATCGGAATGACATCCTTTAAAAGTGAAAATAAACCTTTTTCTTGCTAAATAAATGCAAATACAAAAAATTTAAATAAAAAAATCGATTTTTTTCCTTTCTGTTTACATTTCGTTTGTCCACAACTTTTTCTAAGGCAAGATAGGAATAGGCATTGCTTCAGAGATTGAAAGATTACGTCAAAATCTTTAAATTTAACGTAACTAGAAGTACTTTCAATAAAATTTGACAGATATGATTTTTTTAAATTTTCCCTTTCATAAATTTTGGCTGACTTTTCTTTTATATCAGGTTATCTTTATTCTTTATAAACAAAAAGTATTTTTGTTTAAAAAAGTTGTTTTTCAACGTTATTTTAATAATACAATCTAGTTTATGATTAATTATTATTTTTAAGTACATCAATGAAAAGGAATTAAATTAAATTAAGTTATATAGGTTGAAAGTCTACGAAAAATGGCTTGTCCATTCCAACTAGCTAGCCAGATAGCTTGTAAATTTTTAAAAGCTGTCAAGCCAATTGTGGGTGCAGAAAATTTAGTATTAAATATTACATTTTTATAGAATGTGTAAAAGTAAACTGCGAAAATACAAGCGATCTAAAAATATCTGAGGAGGACATAAAAGAAGATATGGACCATGAAATAAACATTGCTCTTGATGTCCAAAAGTCTTTAATTAATTTTAGTAGACTTTTATGCCCTTTTTTCTTAAACACTAAACATTTGTTTTATACCACAATCATTATTTATGATAAAAACATTTAAATATTTTACAAAAACTAAAAATTTTCTGGTACTCTATTAAATTGTTATACTGTTAAAATAACGTTATAAAACAAGTTTTTTAGACGAAAATACTTTTTGTTTGTAAAAAATAAAAATGTGATAAAAGAAAAATCAGCAAATATTAATAAAAAGTAAAATTTAAAAATCATATATCTGTCAAAATTTAATAAAAACACTTCTAGATAAGTACGCTTATTTAAAAAAATTTAACGTCAGCTCAGAGACAACAATCAGCTTTTTTTTTTTTAAAGCAGTACCTGTAGAGTTCGACCGCTGTTAGAATGACACCGATACGTCACGGTTTTATACGGGTTTGTCATAAGAGACCGTGACGTATCGGTGTCATTCTAACAGCGTTCGAGTCTACCTATCGTTTACTGAGCATATACCTACAGAGGCAGCCTTGCCACTTGCCCGTGCGTACAAAATAAAGAATAGTGTATAACTTTTGTATTTCGCTCTAAGGTTCTGATTGGTCGGCGGGAAGGGGCCGACCAATCAGCACCAGAGATGGGTATATATCCCTCCCACTGACCAAACAGCACGTCGGAGCGAGAGAGAAAGGTTATACACCTATTCTTCTTTCTCTCTCGCACGGGCAAGCGGCAAGGCTGCCGCTTGGCCATGCCATGCCCTCGTCGCGTCTGGCCTTGCGGCACCACCACCTAAAGATATTTAATAAAAGTCATTGTGCGTAAATTTGAAATAACACAAACTATTACATTTTACACCAATCACTTTATTGAAATTTATCACAATTATTATAACTGCATTCGCTATTTTACTAAGTCAAAAAATTAACATATAAAATAAATGAACTGACTTGAGCAAAAAATATCTAACTTGCAATAACATTATTATTACATCGTAAGGATCCAAATACAAAAAAAGTAGAATCATGTCCAGGTAATATATTATTCTAACAAACTAGATGGACTATAATATTGTAAATTATCCAAGTAATTAAGGATTTATATCGGGTGGTTCAAAATATTTCGATCGATAGAACTAGAAAATAAATAAATCGTCATGTCTTATTAACTATTTAAAAATCGACTTACTTTAAGCCACCCCGTATAAATGATGGAAACATACAGGTCGTCTAATAAAATTACATGAAAGCACTAAATTTAAAATGTTTTACTATTTTTGTTAAATATAAATATATTTCGGCTGGGATATGTAAATAACCATTTTTAGCTCGACCAGTAAGTTTTTCAAAATACGAACGACAATCATGTAAATATAATGAAATTCCGTAAAACCCCTAAATACGTTAAAAATATCTAAACACAATAATAAAAAGTACACTTAATGCCAAAAAAATGGTGTATATCCGGGACTTTTCTTATATATGATTTAAGTTGACGGTTCGTAACTTTTAAAATATTTATCCCATAAAATGTTTATTTTTAGTTTATTAGTCACAAACCACCGACCACGGCAATGTTCGCCCTTTCGGCCCATCTGTTTGGTATCCACTTTCCGTGGCAAGGACAACGAACAAGCCGCGCGCGACAGTCGCACTAAATGAATACGCACCTTTATAAATAATCCCTAAAATTATGATACAGACCTTGTGGGTTTTTTGGCAATGTTATAAATTACTAAACAATGACAGAAAGAACTACAATGACAAAACAACTTTATTACGAAATGAGATATAATAACAGAATAGAAATATGACAGAAAAAAAAACAGCATAATTTCGTACTAGTTATAAATTTTCAGAAACAAACAACTGCAGAACATAAATAAATTTGTAAGAATGAACTTCCACATAAACAAACTATCAAAAAAACCAAACAGTTCCGGAAAAATTAAAGGCCAGACCAGCTGTTTCATAAGGCGGTGTTGACAGTTTTTTTTTAATTTGGTTAAATTCCAAGTACAGTCAAAGCTCCTTATTCGCGCTTCCTTCATTCGCGTTTTTACTATTCGCGGATTAAAAATATGCGACCAATTCCCATATTCGCGGCTAAAGATTTTCTTACTCGCTGATCTAATCGGTGCATCGGTACATACACATTAATAAAAAAGATTCCAACATGTAGGTATCCAAACGAATATCCTTTGTAAAAGCGTCGTCAAATGGACTAAGAGGCGAAATTGCGAATAGGACGAGATGGGTTCGAACAGATAAAATCAAGTGACATTCAGAAGTTGCTTGAATCGCAAGATGAAGATTTGACTGAAACCGACTTGGAGGAAATGTTGCCCATTGAAGAAGAGGCTTTAACAAGCACGAAGAACGTGACATTTAATTGGAAAAATCTTGAAGGTTTAAGAATGGCAAAGAGGCTTTGTGATTTCTTTATGAAAATTGATCCGTCTATGAAAAAATTATATCGGCTAAATATTTTCCACTTAATTCCATAAAATGTAATTATTTTAGTACATAAAACTGCAGAATTACACATCTGTTTTATATTCCACTGAAGATAACTAAACTGTCATCCTAAGTATCGCCTATAATACCTATAAATTAATTCGTATATCATGTTCTTATTTGTCTAGGACATATTATAACATATAAATGAGACATTCAATCACGATTTTTACGAATATTACGGAAATATACCGAATAAAGACAGAGTAATCCGACGTTCCGAGCCTCTGCGGTTTTTGACAGCCACGAGTCGGATGCGTTGGAGAAGACTGGCCGAAGGAGGTAACTATTACATTTTGAATCAGAATAGAGCAAGTAAATTTCCATAACACGTGGTCCCGGAGCAACAAAACGATCTGACATTAAATAAAGGAACGCGTATGGTTTTTTGCTCCGAATGAAAAAAAGAAACGTTTTTAGGCAAACAGAGCTAAACGGTTTGTTCAAACCTCGGAAAAAAACTGTTTATTGTAGGGTCACCCGCAAACCCAGTCAAATTTGACTGGTTATGCGCGTGACCCTACTATATCGGGTTTTGCGAGGTTGGAACAAACCTAAAAATGTAAAAATAGCCTTGTTTACACGGGGTGGACCAAATTTTTAGTTCGAGGTCTAAATGACATCATGCGTATTTTTTTCTGGTGTAAGCACATGAGTATTAAAATAAACTACTTAAATTTGACCCGTCTCAATTAGGGGAGATTAAATATAATTTTCTTCAGTGTAAACACGTCAGTCATTTTTGGTGGACCAAAATGACAGTTTTGATCATTGACAGTAGATGTTCAGCAAGAAAAACATGCAAATGCATTTTACGGCACCTTTTTTGTGAGGATTAGGGTTTTTGAAATATAATATTATCAAATAAAATATCTTATATAAACCCAAATCGTTCTTCAAATAATCATTCCTATGTAAATGAACAATTATTGTTATAATACAAAAATAAAATTTATACTTATATTTTTTCGATTTACCTATATGGACAGAAAAAGAGTTGCGGGTTCAACACTCAAAAATCAAACTAGTGTATATAATAGATCTACATGTTCTTTTAAACTACATGGAGTTACTACACCTTTAAACTTCCTTGGGAATTACTTACTTTAAAACATAACTCCAGCTCTGCATCGCTTGATAACCAAACAAAAAGAAAACACTTCCGTGGAATAATTATTTTAAAAGTTATACTACTATGCATCAAACTTGGAGAACACGTTTTTAAAGTGTACCACTTTTTTAGCGTCCAAAGGATTATTTATAAATCTTTTAATAGAGGAAAAAGGTCATTTTTATATTTAGCTTTACAGACAGTTGACTTTTTATCTCTGAACATTCGGTATTCTTGCACGCCTACTGATATAGTGATAATATTTTCGCCTTATTTAAATTAATTAATCAGATCATTAACTCTAATAAACTTAAAAAAATCTTATTTATAAAACAAAATTTTCCGTCTTACCAATACATAAAGTAAATTTTAAGTTTTCTGCTATTTAAGTTTGGGTAACACCTATTATGGCACGTGCTGGATGCACTAAAAATCGTTAGTTCTAACGTTGCGCACATCATCAGGCAAAATGTTTTATGACATTTTAGGGTGAACATAAAGCATTTTTTCTCAAATTTTGTTTGTTACCATTTATGTATCTATTTAAACTGTGGTAAAAAACGGGTATCTTGCAAAAAATCTCAATAGTGCAATGAAATATGAAGATGCAGAGAAGATAAAACTGCTGATTAGAAACTTCTAAATTACAAAAAAATGTTTTTAAGAATCGCCCATCAATGAACCAATAAAAAACGTCCCGAAGTCATAGTGCTTTTGCACGAAAAACTCAGAAGAATACAGAATAAAGTTAGTGTAACACGAAAAACTGTGGCTCAGTAGAGACTATAACAAAATAAATACTTACTTTGCAACCAACTCAAGATAAAAATAAATAATTTTTAGATTAATAACCAAATCAATTACCTGCCACTTCCAAACTGTATTCATTTTAAATTGCGTAAATAACTTTAAAACTATAACCAATCATCTATAACCTGTTCATTTTCGATTGACGATACACTGGCAAAATGTCATAGCAACAACCTGTTTTCTACCGGCAAAACTCTTACCTGCACTTAACTGGACAAAACTAACATGATGGTTTGTCAGCGAAAAAATTTTGTTAGGTTAAAGAAAAAAATAATTGTCAGTCTAACAAGTCTGATAATAAACACTGTTTCTAGCTAAAATTTGGCTCGTTTTCTCAAGAAATAGTCTTGTCAAATATCATTCGAGAAAACATTTTCTATGCAATATATTTCTCCTGTTGTATTCAAGCTTGTTGCTTTTATGGCAATTTCGTTCATGACATTTTTTACAAAACCACTCACCTAATGGCTCGTGGTTTTGTTGTAAATGTTATTCATGAAATTTTTTTCTCAATCGAAAATGAAGAATTGCAGATAGAAAACAGCAACCGCCGCCATACTGACTTCCTAAATTAAGGCTTGTTGTTAAATTCATCAGATGGTTTAGCGCTGAAATCTATCTTGACGTCACACTAGATGACCGCTAATTTTATCCTTGTCCATATACTACTAAAACAACGGCCATCTTTCTTTAGCGCTTTTCCATCAATTAATTTAAAAACGGCTTGATGAAACAGCGATAAGTGCGCACGATTCATCGATGAATTTAACAACACGCCTTTAAAACAGATTAGTGATGTTGGTACGTGCTAACTTCTTCATACCAGTTTTAAAAGAAAACCAAACATTCTAATACCAATAATTACTTGAGACCTTCGCGGCATCTGAAGATATTAACAAGTCAAGTTGTGTCGAAAAGGTAAAGGTAGGCATTACTTTTGAGGTTAGGATTTTTACCTGCACAATTTTATGAATTATCTGAAACATATCTCATAAGTACTCAAAAGTTTAAAAGTTATGATATTGTTATAGAGGGAAACAATGCTCTAGTTCATCATGACCTTGTTCTACGTTAGCAATCAATCATTTGACACACTGACAATAAGATGACCAGAAATATAAATTTCTTTTGAAATCGGCGTTTTTCCTTTGTTTTTTTTTTAATCCGTGTTCAACATTTGGTATGATCCACCCCAATTTCAGAAATTGACTAGGAACCGAAAAAGCCAGTAAATTAGGGTTTTTGTAGAAATACTACAATTAATTAAATATAATGATTCCAAAAGTTTTATTTATTTTTTTAAAGTTGTGTGTACCTTTTAGAGAGAATTTAATTTTTTTAAATTCTACTCTTCTTTATAATGTTTTTTTCACTAAAGTATGTTTATATAAATATTTTAGTGTACTCTATTAGCTACAAGGATATTAAGATTAAAGAAGTTTGTTGTTAATGATACAAATTTTTGAAAATAAACTGTTACTTATATGTTATTTAGATTTTTTGCCTTAAATATAACATTTTAAAAATCTTGATTTTAATAGTGACTTAAATTAAAAAAAAAAACAGATGTGATCAGATCTGATTAAAATCTTTACAGCCCTGTAGTAATGAAATGTGAAATATCTGATAATATGCCAAATAAAACTAAATTACGGGCTTGCAGTGCCTTCAAATCAGGTGTTACAAAGTTTCCTGGAAATGTGCAAGCTGTCCATTATAAAGATATTGTAACTAAGCTACTTAATGCTTATAAAAAATAGGATGTAACATGTCTCTCCAAATTTACTTTCTGGACTGCCATCTCGATATCTTCAGCGAAAATTTGGAGGTTGTAAGTGACGAACATGGGGAACGGTTTCACCAAGACATTTTTACCATGGAAAAACGATATCAAGGCAAATGGAGTGTCACTTTGCTTGCTAATTATTGCTGGACACAAAGAAAATATCGCCGTAAAAAAATTAAGAACAACATTTTAATGTCCATTTAGTGTAATAATAAAATATATTAACGGTTATATTTTAGTAGAAAACAAAGTTTTATAGCAAAGAGTGAATGAAATCTAAGGCCATTTTCGGCAAGTTTTACATAATAATGACTTCATTTTGTCACAAAAAAGTTAATTTTTATTTGTATGTGTAATTCATTGACGATATAAGTAAGTAGAACAATTTTTTAGCAGTGGGCGTCTTAATCCTTCCTATCTTATCGTATTTATTCAAACGCATCTGGCTGTGATCGTAAACATGCGGTATAACGGTATCGACATTTCGTAGGTCATATTTTTTTATATAAAAGACTACAGAATTATAACTTAATTTTAATTTTTAACTTAATGATTATCACTTTTGGAATTAAGTTGTAAATACTGCATATTTAAACAACTCTCTGATATCTCTCTAGATACACAATTTTGATAAAGATAAAGTAATTTAACACAAATTAAATAATCCAACCATTGTTTTTAAAATTTTGTTGTAATAAAGAACCTTATATTTGTTTACACACTGAAAACTTACTTTTTTGTTTTAATTTCAAAAAGTAAAATTATTAAGCATTTGTTTTTGAACGGCCACAAGGGCACACAAATAAGTTTTTCAACAGCATATTAAATCTAGTGGTTAAGTAGGTTACGGTAATAATAAACAACCCCAAAAATTACATTTTATACTAGTTTCGGTAAAATTGAAATTATTTTCGTTGTTAATAAAACCAAGGTGGTACAATTAATAGTCCAACAGTGAATGTAAAAAGTTACCATAACTATGGGGTAGTGCGATAGTATCACACCCCAGTGTTTAGAATTAAAGCTGCAAGGCCCGCGCAGTTTTTCCTCTGAGGATTTTCTAAGTGGAAAATAACAAAGGCGAACTAAGACATAAACGCTCTAGCATCCAGAACTACGCAGTTTTTCCTCCGAGAATTTTCCCAATGTGTGTGCCTAGCGATGGAAAATTAAAATCCTTCTGACCTACTATTACCTTAAGATTTTATATTTTATTTTCCTTTAAAATTAAAAAAAATCATTAATTATGAACATGAGTTAAATTTTCTTTTTGGGCATATTTGTAGGAAAGTTGTACCTTTCTAAATTATGGAAACAAAACCAATATTTAAAAGTAACAGCCTGTAATTTATCCTTTACACCTACAAATTCATTAAATGCCTAAATATTTTTTAATTTCGTTTACCTACCTACCTACTTCATGGGTTTTTGGTAAAGATACGAAAATAAAACATTACAATAATTTGTACTTTCATACTAATAACAAGCAGATTATCTTTATAAATTATCTACCTTAACCCTTCAGATAACTTGCTTGTTATTTCCGCTCTGATAAAAGGCATCTTGAAATGATATATTCATCACTAACTTCCATTTTTTTTTAAATTTAAAATATCAATCAATAAAAGCTGAATTCATTTTTCCCAATTTTAACATACCCTTGACACACTTAAATATATGTTTTCGTATTTTCTATAACATTTTTATTGAATACAATATGTCATGTTATTTAATAAAATTAAATTTAAATGTATATTTTACCTAATCTCAGCCAAGCGGTTAGAAAACAAAAAAGGTGACAATGAGATTCTAGTGCTATATTTTTTTGAGCCATTTTACATGCTAATTTCCCCTCAGACTAGAGTTTTGTTGCCGCTTATGATTAGGTCAATCCAAAAGCTCTATCAGGCAGCAGGGGTAAATTAGCAAAACTCGATAAAAAAAATCACTGAAATTTGCAGCTAATTTGTTGCTAAAATAAGAATTGTGTTGCTCAAACCGATTTCGAAAATTCGAAATTACTACTATATGGATATAAAGAAAGCAGCAACTTTTGATACATCGTTAATTACCTGTCGACTGTATGACACTATTTTGTTGATAATTTGTTGCTATAAATTAGTAATATCAAAAAATTATTATTTTTTTTTAAATAAGCTACTAATACCCAGAACTTCATTTTTCACCACGTTACTAACAGCTGTGATTTTGTTGCTGTGCAGACAAGCACTCAATTGCTCTTATAGTACAAGCTACAAAATAGTTTCTAATGATCCACCGATATTTTTCTATATTTTTTAATTTTTCCGTTACATGCAAATTTAGGTCAGCAAGTTTTACGTCTGAAATATAATTGGGGAAAAGCCGCTTCAACTAACCAGAACTAACCATGACCGACCAGAACTGAGGGTTTTTGAATTTGTCCTAAAGGTCGGTCATGGTTAGTTTTGGTTAGTTGAAGCGGCTTTTTATTTTCCCCAATTATATTTTAGACGTGAAAATGCGGGTACCTATTAGAAAAGACCCCGATTTGGCAACACCGCAAGCTTTCATATAAATATTTATATGTGTACTATAGGATCAATTGAGTGCTTGCCTGCACAGCAACAAAATCACTACCATTGATAACGTGGTGAAAAATATAATTCAAAGTAGCATGTAACGGAAAAATTGAAAAATATAAAAAATATCGGTGGATCATTAGAAACTATTTTGTTGCTTGTACTATAAGAGCAATTGAGTGCTTGCCTGCACAGCAACAAAATCACAGCCGTTGATAAAGTGGTGAAAAATGAGGTTCAAGGTAGCATGTTTTCAAAAAAATAAAAAATAATATTTTAATTTTACTAATTTAAAATAACAAATTAGCAACAAAATCGTGTGATACAGTCGACAGATAACAAAACTAAAGTGCAAAGTTGTAGGTTTAAAGTTTTTTTAAACCGAGATATACCAATTTTGTGGTTAGTTGTGGTTAGTATCTTGTTTAAAAATTTGTTATTAAATCGTTCTGTTGTGATTTATTTATTTGAATAATTTTGTCAATAAAAAATAATAATACGAGGATGGTTTGAAAAGTCCGTGCAAAGTCCGAGAGATGGCACCACCGGCGCGTATCGAAGTCATGTTTAGTTAGTGGCATCTGTTGAATGAACGCACACCAAATGTCAGATATATTGGTCTATTTCTTTGTGTTTGGAATTCGTGTGAATCAAGGAAGTCGAGTGATTTTCAAGAAATGGACGAAAAAGAATTTCGTGTGGTGATTAAACATTACTTTATGAAAGGTAAAACGCCTCAGGAGACTAAAGGGAAGATTGATAAACATTATGGTGACTCTGCACCTTCGATTAGAACAGTTTACAAGCGGTTTCAAAATTTTCGGACTGGCCATATGAGCACAAGTGACGCTGAACGTTCTGGACGGCCTATGGAGGTCACGACTCCAGAAATCATTGATCAAATCCATGATATGGTGATGGATGACAGAAGAGTTAAGGTACGTGGGATTGCTAGTGCTGTGGGCATCTCGACTGAACGGGTACATAATATTTTACATGAACATTTGGACATGAGAAAGCTATCCGCAAGATGGGTGCCACGATTGCTCACGCTTGACCAAAAACGGAATCGTGTGAAGTGTAGCAAGCATGGTTTGCAGCTGTTCTAGAAGAATCCGGAGGATTTTATGCGTCGTTTCGTCACTGTGGATGAAACATGGATTCATTACTATACTCCTGAGACCAAATAACAATCTAAGCAATGGGTTACCAAGGGGGAATCTGCACCAAAAAGGCGAAGACCGTTCCTTCGGCCGGAAAGGTTATGGCGACTGTTTTTTTGGGATTCGCAGGGGATAATCCTCATCGACTATCTGGAAAAGGGTAAAACTATTACAGGTGCATATTATTCATCATTATTGGACCGATTGAAAACCGAGCTGCAAAAAAACGCCCACGATTGGCCCACAAAAAAAGTCCTTTTCCATCACGACAATGCACCAGCACACACCTCAGCAGTTGTGGTCGCAAAATTAAGGGAAATCGGATTTCAACTCGTTTCAAATCCCCCCTATTCTCCAGACTTGGATCCCTCGGACTAGTATTTGTTCCCCAATTTAAAGAAATGGCTGGCGAGACAAGATTCTATTCAAACCAGGAAGTGATTGCAGACACTGATCGATATTTTGCAGACTTGGACAAATCCTATTATTTGGAAGGGATCAACAAACTGGAACATCGTTGGACGAAGTGTATAAGCCTGAAAGGTGACTATGTAGAAAAATAAAAAAGGTTTGCCCCAAACAAGTAAGTAGTTTTTATTTTTGCGCGGACTTTTCAAACCTACCTCGTAATATGACTACGATACTGACACCTGATAAATTTTTTTTCATAGCCGATTTTGCGCCCCCGGGTAGCTGCGCCTTTGGCGGGCGCCCTTTTGCCACCGCCTAAATACAGCCCTGCATGATGTATGAATGGTTGAATACTCATAGATCTTTTTATGGGTATTATGGATAAAGTTTACGCATTACAAAGGTTACAGTAATAGGAAATAAGTAAAAATATTTTGAAAATACATTAAATAAATATTTTATTTGTTATATTTTTTCTTCACTATGTTTTTAAAGTTGTAGCCCCAGATTATTATGGAAGAGCCGCTATCTACAGAATAGTTAATGATTGTCCAATAACAAGACACTATAAATTTTAAAAGCAATTAATAAAATGGTTCTGGCAGAAATGATGGGTTCTTTCTAGATGACTTAATAGCAAAACACGTCCAGTGCCCAGTTTATGCCGCAGTTTAAAATGCGCAGAAGGATTAAGCCAAGATTTACCTATGGTTAACTTTTTACCATCACTCATTTCAAACAACCACAAGATTACCAATTTTATTCGACACTAAAATTATTAGATGTTTAAGGTGTATTAATCAAATTATTGTACAGTTTACACTACCGAATTCTTTAGTTACATTACATGTAATGAATCTTGAAGTACCTCAGTTGCAGCAGACGGATTATTTTGTTTTATAAACCAGGAAAAATAGTAAATAATAAATTTAAACATGGTTCAAGATGCGTGATATCCAAGCTGTATATTTATAAAACTATATTTTAAAATCTGATTTTATTATTTCAAAATTGTATTTTTACACACGCTAATAAAAACAACATTTCAGCCGACTCTCAACTAAATATTAAAAACATAACAATAAATTGACTAGGACTCCTACATTTCATAATACAGGGTAATTTCAATTAGTAAATTTAATGCTCACTATTGTTAGAACATTTGTAAATAACCAGTTATTTGAAAATAATTGGTTATTTACAAATACAATAATTAAAAACATACTTGAATAAATATTGCACAAATTTAAAATCTCTAAAATATATATAAAATATATACACAAACAATTAGGTAGGTATTTTACACCTGCAATTCATAACTATAATAAAGTAATGCCTTTATTCAATTTATACAGAACTTGTGTACAGTCTGCTCCACTAACTTTATACAATATTTTTTTTAGTTTAATTTAGATAGGTACTTCTCACATGTAAAATTTTAAAGAAGACCTTTACTTATGTCTTATGCTGCCAATTATACAATATGATGTAATCATAGACACATTTTTACTATTAAACAGGAGTGGTGAATAAAGAGTTGTTTTATTATCAGTTTTTAAATCTTTATGACAGAACTCAAAGGCTTTTTTTTAAGCCTAAGTACTAGGTACCCTATGTATGAATTTTTTGTTATTTAAATAAGTTAGGGAATGCTAAATTACCATAAATTAACTAAAAAAAGCAAGATTGCCACCAGAGCTGTCGCAATTACTTTTAAAAAGTAATTCAATTACAATTACCAATTACTCTTCTAAGTAGTAGTAAATTACGGTTACTAATTACTAGCATGTTTGTTAAAAGTAATTCAATTATTAATTAAAACCAAAAGTAACTAAATATTTTAGCAATTACTCTATTTAAATTACCTCATGTAATTCAATTCTCTTTTGGTAATTGAATTACTGTCATGTAATTGAACTGTCGTTATGGCATTAAATTCCCACTATATATTCAATTACTCTTTCTCTAAATTACATTTGAAAACTAAATTAGTCTAGCAAGATTTAAATAACTATCACAACAGTAACCAGTACCTGTAATAATAAAAAAACAACTACCTTTGTTTGGATAATAATAAAAAACAAACATAAAACCGGTGGCGGCAAGCATCAATCGAAAATACTAAATCGGCGCGGAGGCGGCGTTCGCCGGATTCAATGCGGCCCGCCGTGTTTCAGGATGCTTTTTCTGGCTGGCCAAAATTCCGGCAGTTTTTCCATAAAGAAAGGTAATTATATTTTTCGTACTAATTCGATTATTAATTGGGTAATTGAATTAATTTATAAGTAATTCAATTACTTTATAAATAATCGAATTACTTTCTAAGTAATTAAATTATTTAGGATTCGTAAAAAAAAAACCCCAATTAAATTTTTAAATTTCCCCAAATTTTTTTTCCATTGCCCAAAATTAAATTTTTTCCCGGGGAAAATTAAAATTGAAAAAATTCAAAAGGGGAAAAAATTTTTAAAAAATTAAAAGGTTTTTTTCAATTTTTTGGAAATTAATTGACAGCTCTTTTTAACCAATTTTTTTTTAAATTCCCCCAAAACCCTTTTTTCTAACCAAAATGTAATTTTTCATCGAATTTTTCATGACACCAAAAAAATATCATAAGGGCATTAAGTGGATAAATCTTTGTAAGAGGGCGGTAAAAGATAATTAATATCTGGACAGTAAGTCATAATATACATACTTAATTTAGATTTTACTTGGCTATAGCCAAAATAAGGTAAAAAAAAGCATAATAAAAATTGATAAAAATTGTTGGTTATAATGGCTAGATTTTAATAAACAGTTAAAATACATAAACAAAAGTTCCAAAGTTTAAGCTAAAAAATACAAAATTTGCATCTAGTAATTATCCAATTTTAAAGCATAACTGTTAAAATTAGTTTTGTAAAAATAATTAATTACTTACATTTCTCAGCAAAAAGCAAAAAAAGTACTTTTTGAGATATATTTAATTAATCTTTTAAATTAGTGTCAGTTAGCCCAGTAAAAAACTCCTTAGAGCATGAAAAAATTAATAAATAGAAAGTATTGTTTTGTTAAATATAGAAAATTGCAATAAATGTTCACACAGATCAACAACAGCATCAAAAAATGCTTTTACATAAACAGCAATAAAAAATAATGTTTTGAGAATAGTGAGCAGTAAACTATTACATAAATAGATACCTAATATTTCAAAAGTCGCATAATAGATACTCCTAAGAGTATAAGATGCGTATTTGTTTGTTGAATTGCATAATGATTTTTCAAATATTTGGATGTAAACAAACCTAACATTTGGAAGGTAAAAGCTCATATCAACGAAAAGATCTTACGATTTTTAAAAGTGATAAAAAAAACCTTTTTTTTTATCCCAAAAAAACGAAAAAAAAACCTTTTTTTTTTTTAAAAAAAAAACCATTTTATTTTTTTTTCACAGCAAGCAAAAAAATTAAGAAACGGAGCCCAAACGATCGGCCAATCACGGCCCCAAAGATCGCGACCCCGCCACAGCGCGGTACCCCCGGGGGGGGGTTTGAAGGTCGTTCTTCTTTTTTGTTTATTTGTGTTGGAGTTATGCGTGTCTTTTACACAAGATTTTTTAAGGTTTAGTTTAATTAGTTGAGGGGTTTTTTTTTTTATACCAAAACAGAAAGGTGGTACTTGTTACAGCAGGTATTGTATTAGGATTATTATCGTTTATTATGATATAGTAGCATAAAAGACTCAGGCACTAAAAAAAAAGACCCCGGGGACGGGGGGGGTCGCGTCGTCAAAAAAAAAAACGTCTTTGCTGTTAGCACAAAGAGTTAGTTCAGTATATGGGGAAAAATTAGTATTGCCCTTTTTTTTCTAGAAAATTGTTATGCGGGGTTTTAAAAAAAAAATTTAAGGGGGCCAAAATTAACAATTTAAAAAAGAAATTCATAAGTTAAAATAATGTTATCTTTCTTAGTTGTTGGTTATTAATTATTAATTTTGTGTTTTTTTTTTAAACCCAAAACATTAGTGTGCCTTATTTTTTTGAAAAAAAACGCAAAATTAAAAATTTTTTTGGTTTTTTTTTCATTAATTTTTTAAAATCAGGAATTTTTAAAAAAACCTATACAAAAGGGGTTTAAACTTAGGGTTTTTTGGTTTTTTGGTAAAGTTAAAAAAGGAAAAAAAGGTTATAAAAAGTTTGTCTTTCAGTTTAGTATTTAATAAAATTGTTAAACATAAAAAAAGCTGGCCGAGTCGTGTTGGATTTAGATGGTAGATTGTTGCAGGTTTTTTTTTTTTTTTTTTTTCTGCAGGCCGAGTTAAACCAAAACATGCCGCGGCGAGATGGAGCAGGGCAAAAAAAAGCAGTTAAAAAGCTTATTTAAAAAAAATTCTTAAAAAAAAGGGAAAAATTTCCACGCGTTATTTTCTTTTTTTTTAAAGGGGAAAAGGCAAAAAATGGCAGTCGAATGACTTTTTTATATCCGACAGTGTAAAAAAAGTCCAGAGTCAGTGAAGAGTAAACATTTGAGTAATAAGGAGAATAAAATACCTATCAAAACACCGGGTTTAAGGTGAGTTTTTTTTTGATCTATTTTTTTATCAACCCCGGTGCCTACAAATTTTCCCGGGGGAGATAAGGGGGAGTAAAGAGGGTTATTTCCCCCCCCCAAAGGGGGTAAATCCAAAAAAATTGTAAAAATTTAAAAAAAAAGACCTTTTTTTTTTTCAAACTTTTTTTGGCAGGGTAATATATGACCACCCCTCCCAACAAAAATCTTTTACGCCCATGTGCATTGAACTAGTTCATAGTGTGAATTTGATTTATTTTTTCCCAAAAATTAATTTAAAAAATTTTTTTTTCATCTGCATAAATAAAAATTATGAATCTAATGTTCAGCGAAATTAACCATATTTGAGAGAAAAATTGGGGATTAAAAAATTTTTAAACAAATTTTTTGTTTTGTAATTTTTGATCTATTTTTTTTTTTTGCAAAACGGTTCGGGGGTTTTTTAATAATAAAAACAAATCATATAATGTTTTTTTTGGGGGGGTTTACCAAAAAAAGTCCTTTTTTAATTAAAAAAAATTTTTGATTAGGCTTTTTTTTTTTGTTCAAAAACTCCGTCAACATTAAAAAATGACAGACAGAATCAGAAAAAAAAACCCAAATTTTTCCCTTTTTCTAAAATAAGGGGCAGCAATGAATTTTTAAAACTAATGAGCTGCTGTCCAGACCATCTATGCTAGTGGCACTCCTATGTCAATAGTTAAAACCCCTTTTGGCAGCAATGTTTTTAACCCCTTTTGAGACCAGCATTCAAATTACCTTCGCGTTATCAGATTCTGTTCCATTACTTGACCAGGAATATAAAAATGTTCATGCCTATGTTGAAGAACAAATTGCTCAAGCCGATTCAGTCGGCCTTTTGTGTGATGGTTGGGGAAAAAAACCCAATGAATCTATCATTAACTTTGTTTTTACTAACCCCCCTCCCATATTATATAAAAAAATTTAGCTACTGGAAGAGAATCACATAAGGCTGAATATTAGCTAAAGAAATACAGGGGTTATCAATTAATTGGGCCCCCCCAAAAAACTTTGGGGGTTTTAACAGAAATGCGGCCAACATGAAAGCTCTTGGGCTTTTTTTTAAAAGGAGAAACAGAAAAAAGGAAATTTAAACTCTTTACCTATGGTTTTTTGCTCACTCTTTAGATCTTATTTTCATGATTTAAAGAAGCTGCCGACTTTACAGACTCTCCTTACAAGTTGTATTCTAATCAAAACAATAAGACAGTCCATCTTCTGCTCGCAGCATTTAAAGAAAAACAAAACAAAGATGCTCTTTCATTGAAATTACCTGTCGTAACAAGATGGGGATCTGTTGTATATTGTTTTGAAAGCATACAACAAATAGGCAAGGATTATGTCTCTTGTTTTTGAAGAAAGTTTACAAGAGCTGCTTAAAAAAAACCCCCCCCTAAAAAAAAAAGCTCGGGGTGACACTTTTTGGGGGGCAAAGTGGATGGCTTTTTATTATTAAAAAACCCTTGCAACAGAAATTTAAAATTTTTTTTAAGCAGACAAATCCGTATATCCCTAGTAATTCGTGTATTCAAGCAACTGAAGAACATTTTTCAAAAGTTTTACCACTGTGCCCTCTGCAAACAGGGGGAATAAAAGAAAAAAGTTATTAATGATAAAAAAAACTTTGCTGTAAGTGATTCCATAGAATCTGTAATTTCTGGGGCCCATCCATCAAAGGATCAGACCTTACTCCCTCGGGGAAAAAGGAAAAATTTGGGGGAAATAGGTATTTTTTTTTTTGCTTTTTATCAAACTTTTTATTTTTAGACTGATGCTATTGAACAGTTTTTTTAAACAGCTAAAAGATGTGGGGTGCCCAAAAAAAAAAATTTTTTTAAACGCCCTTTTTCTTTTTTGGAAAATTTGGGGTTTTTAGCAAGCCGTTTTTTGGGGTGGCTGCATCTGATATATCTCCTACTGCTTGGTGGAAAGGATTTTGAAAGGGGGACTGAGCTGTCAAAACTACCCTTTTTTAAATTTTTTTAATTGCCCCCTTACTTCTTGTGAAAAAAAAGTTTTAAAATATTCGGAATCGCATTTTTTCCAAAAAATAACAGATTAAAAAAATGAAAGAGCTGCAAAACTAGTTTACATCAGACATTTTTAAAATTAAAAAAACCCCAATGCAATAAAATAAATGCCACTTCTAGTGTTGTTTCAGCATCTAAATTCCAAATATAAAAGTTTCCCCGGACACCAAACCCAACCCCCGGTCCAAGCTCGGGTCCAAATACTAGTAGTTTTTTAAAAGTTACCAGCAGTCCACTGTCCACCTGCATTTTGTGAAACAATGGGGTAGTAAATTGTGATTTTGACAATGAGGAAGACTCATTTTTCTTTAACACCTTCCCCCTGATTACAGTTTCCAATGAAATTTTTACATCTGAAGGTCCTGAAGATTTTACGTCATACTGTGGAGATGATGATGAAAATTCTAAGCATTTTTTTTTGCTGCTTTAAATTTTGTTAAAAAATGCGTTTAATTTTTAAGAATATTTTTTTTTTTAATTTTTTTAAGTTCTATTAACAAATGTTTTAATTTGTTAGGGGAAATATGTTTATTTAAATTAAGAATTATTATTATGATTGATTTACATACCACGTACCTTTTTAAATTTAAAAATATAAAAATTTGACAATATAGATTAATTAGCGATTTTTTTAAAAAAAAATTTTTCGAAAAAACCAAGCCTCTTGTTTTTTCCCCCAAAAAACCACGATTTTTGAAAAAAAAAAGGGCGTTTTTTTCATTTACATCACTACGACTTTTACAATAATAGTTTTACTAACGGTTACTAGTTTTTATTTTCAAATCCTGTTGATTAGACACTCTGCACTGAACATTGATAACATTTCTGCTTGCCCTATTTAATGTAAATAGTGCTAGGTGCTATCTTGCTATAATACAATATATACATTAAAACTTATAATAAAAGTACTTTAAAATATAATACACTAAAAAGTCTTCATCACAAAACCCAAATTTTGTTTCTTCTGCGCCCTTTCATATATATACTTGTCAACCCTAAGTCTATATCTTTTTATTTTATAGAAGAATCTTAGAAGCATTTAAATCATATGACCACGATTGACCAGGTCACCACATTTAACAATACTGTGTCATGTACAGGGTTATCCAACAAGGACTCGACAGGTCGCTTTTTTTGGGGTTTCCCCTGTATTTTTTTTTAAAAAAATGAAAAAATTTTTATTTAAATTTTTTTCCTTTTAACCGAAAAAAATTATTGTAAAATAAAACATGGGGAAAAAAAATATTTTTTTTTTGAATCCAAAATTTCCGTATATCTTTTTTTCTAAAATGATATTTTTTTTTAAAATGGTCCATTTTCCGCACGTTTAGATCGAAAAATTTTTTTCTTTCCTTTATTAACCCCCTAAAAAATTTATACGGGGCCCCCGGGGTTTCCTTTTTAAATTCTTAACAACTAAAAAATAGTTTAAAAAGGTTTATTTATTACACATTGTAAAATTATATTACAAAAGCGGAGAAAAAACTCGGGGAAAAGGGGAAAATTTTTAGGGGTTTTTCCGAGACACATTTCAATGGATACAATTCCAAAAATTTTAAACTCTATTTGAAAAAAAAAAAACATTGAAAGATAGGCGAAAAAATATAAGAAGACAAAACATAAGAAATCGAGCAATTTTCAATATTTTAGGATAAATCCGATGAGTTCTATTCCGAGGGAGTACGAGAAGTAAATGGCCAGAGCTCCGATGGGTCAGTTATGGAACAGTTCAAAGAACTCTGAAAAAATTTGGTATCAAACCATATTGTATTCTTCCCTTTCAGTATCTAACTCAAGAACAAAAAGAACTTCGTTTTCGATTTGTTGCTTCAATGTTGATGAGAGAGCAAGACAAGGACAACAACTTATACAATAAAATATTATGGACTGATGAAGCGTCATTCACAACATCAGGAATATACAACCGGAGAAATACAAATTGGCAGCAACTGGGCAGCAGCTAACCCTCATAAATGTGAAATGATAATGTTTCAAGGTAATGTTTGGTGTGGGATGTTAGGAAATCAAATTATTGGACCGCTATTTTATCGTGGCTCTTTAACAGGCCAAAGATACCTTCAGTTTTTTCAAAACGATATCGAGGACCTCTTGGAAGGATTGCCATTGCAAATCTACAATATTATTTGGCAGCAGAATGGCGCTCCACCTCATGCCGTTGAATGGGCGTTACAACGAGTGGATTGGCCGTAACGGAACACTTCATTGGCCACCCAATAGCCCAGATATTACACCAATGGATACATTTTGATGAGGACATTTAAAAAACGTAGTTTATCAACAGCCCAATAGAAATATCGATTAGCTACAGCAAAAAATTGTGACTGAAATTGACAGACTTAACCAGGATTACAATATTATAAGGGACTCTCTGGAAAGATTTAAAAGGGGGCATTGGACCCGTTTCGAAAACAACGGAGGACATATTGAACATTTATATTATTAAGATGTCTGGTGTTCTTAAGTTTAGTTTATAGTTTTTTCTTATGGGGTATTTGTTTTATATGTTATATTGTTTTTATATTTGTTTTGTATCTATTCTACTAATAGAGTCTTAAGTAATTCTTAGAATTGTATCTATTGTATTACAAAGTGTAGACAGTCTTCTAATAAATATTTCATTTTTTAACGTTATTTGTTCCTAATTCATGCAAAATATAAACAACTTTTAAATTTAATTTTTTTAGTTGTCTGAATGACAGTACCAGTAGAGTGAACAGGTATCTGTATCAATATTTCAGGTGTTAATGACACGGTAGACGAAATTTTTTTCGATTTAAACGGGCAGAAAATGGACCATTTTGAATTAAAAAAATATCACTTTAGATCCAAAGATATACGAGGAATCGGATAATCACATAAAAAATATGGCATTCCATTTAAAAAAATATCAAAATGACCCCTAGCGGTTTTATTTGATGTTCAATTATTTTATATTAATCATTTTCGGATTCGGAGGGAAAAATTATATATGATGGCTCTTTCACTTTTTTTTATATAAGTACAGGTAGAGTTAAAAAAGCGGCCTGTCTAGTCCTCGTTGGATAACCCTGTACCCAACATGTATTATCCTCAAAAACACTTAGTTTGTTTAAAGACATGGTATGGTTCAATATGGGGACTGAATCATAACTGGGAACCATACTTAGAATCGTTTTTAAATTTAGCACCCAAAACATAAAAATCTAAAAGGTTTCATTTTAATCTCTCTTAAAATACAATTTTTATGAGAAAGAAAATAAGGGAGATAAGTTCAAACATGGAAAATTGTATAGAATAGGTACTCATCAATAAAATTTCCCAACCTCTAGTTCTGACAAACCACATTCAGGTGGTTAAGTTTAACAACTGAAATATAAAAAATCTGAGGAACTCTAAAATAGAGTTTCTTTTCCATTTAATTATTAATTCATTCTAATATAAAATAGATTTAGACTTGTTTAATCAAGGTTAAAGTATTGATTGGATCCCCAATTTTTAATAAATTGCTTGGAAAGGTATAAAAAAATTATTTATTATTTAAGTTAAAGAAACCCTATATTTTTTTGATTACGTATGGCTTCAAAAAATATTAACATAGGTACACAGCAACAAAATGTTTCCTCAAAAATCAAATCAAGAAAAATATACACATAAAACTGAGTATAAAATGTTATTTCTAAGAAGAATTAATAACCATACCAAAGGTACAGCAGGTACAGAGTAAATAGGGAGCTTCAGTGATTACGTTCACTGTCTGCTATTTTTTGCATAAATAGGTAAGTAGGTATTTTATTTTATTTATTTTAAAAATACTGACATAAAGATAAATAAGGATGAAACCTGCCTGAAGCAATTAAGTATAGGATAATAATTTATAGTAGTTACCATACTCCTCGCCATAAACTCTTTTTTAAAAAAAGTATTAAAAAATTTACAAGAAAAAAACGTAAAAAATAACAGTTTTTTTAGCAGGCACTTTGATAAAATATACTTATTTAGATTAATTTTTTCCTGCAAAATCAGTAAAAAATGAAGCCATTTTTCTCTATAAATATTACCAGAACCAATATTAGCTTGTACATTTTTCACAAATTGATATTTATTAATTTTTGGTTTTCTCCAGTCAAATTTTCTGCCCCCCCTTGCAAAATATGGATTTTAACAAAGTATTTACCTTCACAGGAGCAACATAAAAAAGTTTAGGATTGTTTCCTTTTTTAATATTAGCTTGTACATTTTCCACAAATTAATATTTATTAATTTTTGGTTTTCTCCAGTCAAATTTTCTGGCCCCCCTTACATTACATGTAAAATTTAAAATTAAGGATAAACTATGCCTCTACATGGCATCATTTTAACTCATTTTATTAAAATATTTGTAGACTCTAAAAAGGCGTTTTTTTTTCCTTTTTATATTAACTTAATGCTTTTAAGATTAAGTAAGAGCCATTCTTCTAAAAGATCTAGAACTTTTGTAAAACTTTGATTACCTATATACGTAAATTACTAAATAATTCTTTTATGTACCAGCTAACAATTTACATTTATTATACCCCCATATTGTGAATTCCCCTTCAATTATTTTAACAAAAAAATTTAAAGAATGTCATAATAAAGGTACATCCAATGACTTTACAGATATGATACATTAATTGGTTTGTAAAATACCTAACAAAAAAATATTTAAAAAGCAACCCAGATAAAAAAAAAATTAAGGACTAAGTAACAATAAGTAACTTTCAAAACATTTTTTTAACAGGTTTATTTTTCTATGAAAATGTTCAAATTATCTCCAGAAGCAGTACAACAATGTTGGGTATAAATGTAAAAAGCCAATCAAGCCACTTTAAAGCACAGAAATTTTAAAAATACAATTGTTGTTTGCCTTTCTCAGAAAAAAAAATTAAAATGAAATTTCATATCGTTAACAATTATACGCTGGTATGTAAAAAATATTTATACAAAATTTAAATAGGAATAAACTCGGGAATAAATAATATAATTAAAAATGCAGCAGTGCAAGTATGTACCTAGGTAGAATTGTTGTACCTATTTGGAAAAATTTATTACAGTATTTTAAAAGCCCCCTATGTAATACATCTGACTGATGTTTAACCTTTGACATAGGTTCATCTTAAATAATAAATATTATTTGCCATTTAACAATAAGTAATTAAATTACCATATTTTAAAAAAGTAAACCCTTATTTGATGGACCATTTCTGAAATTCATTAACAAGAATTTTTGTTATTTAAAACAGGTTTTAATAAAGTTTTTATGTCAATTAAAACAACATCAATTATAATCTTAAGAAATATTATTATTTATTCACTTGTAGACATAACCATAGTAATCGACAACTAAGCAGCGGGCTGTTATTATTTTTTTTATTTTAACATGAATTTTAAAATTAATATTTTACAGAAGTCCTTTAATGATTTTTTTTGGACTTTTTTTACATACTATTATACCTTTCCAGCAATACTACTCATGAAACAACCACAACCTCAATATTTATACAGTGATGTTCTAAATATATCCTAGTAAATGTACTGTAATTAAAAGTAAGGAATAATATACATACAGTGTTTTCCAATTGTGGTTTATCCCTTACATCTATCCTGTTACTCCCATATTTAACATTTTTGTTTTTTTTCCAAGGCTTTACACAGACCATTTGTGATGAAGTGCAATATAGTGCAGAGAGTCCAACAACCCTTAAGCACAGGGTAGATTTTTGGAAGAGCCATGGCATTCGGCAGTCTGTATCATTAGCCTGGCTTGGGCGTATATAAGGGGGAATATAAATATGTATTTAATATTTGAGGATAGAAGCATTAAAGACTTTACACTAGGTATTCTAGAATATCTCTAAGGCCAATATTTAGTTTGAGATAATTGTCTGAAAGAGAGTAATAAACAGACTTAAACTAGATGGGATCTTATTAACTTTAAAATTTAGATTCAAATTGACTCATAAAATAACCAAAATAGTACATTTTAAAAAACAAAATAAATAAACAAGTACTTAGGGTACCTTAAAGCTTTTTAAAATTTCCTTATAAAAAAATAATTTGGGAAAAACAAAGAGGCTATTTTATCAGACAAATTTGCTATTCTTAGAAGTACTTATTTTAAGCAAATAATTTTAAAAATATAATTATTTTCTTTAAATTATTTAAAACGAATTTTATGAAAAAAAACCTAATAAGCTGTATCATTACAATCTGACCTAATATATACATAACATTAAACATCATCAGACTTTCTAAGAAAGTCAATTATGTTGATGTTTTAGCAGTATTAAAGCTCTATCAAATCTGGCCCCCTAAAATTTATCTTATATACGCCCATAGTGCAAAACCGGCAAGGCTACTTAAACGCAAAAACAACAACCCTTAAAACTCTGCGAATTCCTTGGCGCACTTTTCAGTCGACGATATACGTAATGCTTCTTCCTCATAGTCATCAAAATTGCTGGTATCTCCAGGTCCCTTGCATCTGGGAATGAAAGGTGCCTCAATCTTTTTCTGGAATATTGCAATCCAGTCTGTTGATTGAAACCACTTGTGACCTTTGATGTCATTAACCCCAGCTTTTAGGTTGCCATAGCGTTTTGTAAGGTCAACTTGCAGAAGATTACGGAGAAGGTCTTTTAGATCTGAACCAAAGTGTGAGGGAAACCGGACCTTTCCAGAAACAATTTTTTCATAAATCTGAATAGGCTGGTCAGCAAAGAATGGAGGATAACCAGCAGCCATTTCATAAACCAAAACACCCAGTGCCCACCAATCTACAGCCTTGTTGTAACCCTTGCTAAGAATTATTTCTGGAGCTAAATACTCAGGTGTTCCACACAATGTCCAAGTACGGCCCTTGACACGCTTAGCAAAGCCAAAATCAGTGACTTTAAGGTATCCTTGTGAATCTATCAATAAGTTCTCAGGTTTCAGATCTCTGTAAATCAGATCTAGGTAATGCAGGTACTCGAAAGCAAGGACTATTTGCGCGGCATAAAAACGCGAATGGGGTTCAGAGAATCGGCCCACTTTCCGGAGATGAGAAAACATTTCTCCACCTGGCACATATTCCAGAACCATGTAGAGGTTTGAATTGTCTTTAAAATGAAACCTGAGACTAACGAGAAATGGAAAACTAATAGCTTGTAAAATACGTTTTTCATTCAGAGTATGTTCAACCTGTTTGAGTTTAACAACTTTTTGCTTGTCGAGGATTTTCATAGCATAATACTCCTTTGTGGGTTTATGTTGTACAATCATTACTCGCCCAAAGGAGCCTGTTCCTAGAGTTTTTATCCGTTCGAAGTCGTCCAACGACGCCGTGTTGGTGGGATTCTTTTTCCATTTTTCTTCAAAATCCTCCTTGGCCTGGTCAAGGAACTCCTTGACTGACTCCGCGGAATCGACCTTCTTGTTCGCCGTAGCGGCATTGTTGCCCATGGTTTGCACTTTTAAACCTTCCAGGGCTTCGAATTTCCTTTACACACTCCGCCTAAAGCACCAAGTAGGTTGCAACAGCGGCGGAGGACACGAACGTCACAATAAAAACAATAATTGGTCCTCCTATGTCAACACGCACTCGGCACAGACATTTTCACTACTTAAAAGTCTCCCTGACCCCTTAATCTACAAGTAAGGTGTTACAACTAGATTTCACAGCCGGTAGATTGCAATTTTTCCGACGCGGATTGCGATTTCGCGATTTTCTACAGGTGAACAAGAAAATGGCTGCGGCCCGTATACCTGGCTCCCCAGATTTTCACTTCATTTGATAAAAATTTCAAGATAGGAGCACGAAATGAGAACCCGAGCAACTTCAAACGAGCGATTAGTCAATTATAAGCCTTGACATGTTTATGGAAGATGGCGCGCTATATAGTATACTTACACTGACATCTGGAAACGACTGACTTAATGATTTAATAATCAATGGATTGATATGTTTTTAACCGAAATCCTAAAATGTTTAAATCTTCATTAACGTTAAAACGGTCCAGTATTATAAAAGTGTCGTTAAACTGGCCAAAAAAATCTTAGGTAATTGTCTCGCAAGTTGTGGCAACGCCGATTTTGACCAATTTTTGTATACGGGGTTTTTTTGGGACACTGATTACAAATGTAAAAGAATTTTTAGTTGTAAACGTTTCGTTTTCAAAATATCCATCATGAAACTTGACTAACTAAACTTAAAACTTACACTATTTTTACTATTCCTTCTTTTTTTTGTACACAACTCTTGATTTTTACACTAAATTGGCACACAATACTTTATTTAAACACCTTTCAAAAACTTGCTTTTATATTTATTTTCACCTTTTTTCCATTTAATTGCCAAGCTTCTCTTTCAAACGCTGCAACCATGTCTACAAAGCATTTTTTCAGCAAACATGGTTGTGGCGTTTGAAAGTGAAACTTCGCAATTTAATAGAAAGGAGGTGTAAAATGACTATAAAACAACTTTTTAAAAGGTGGTTTATTATAACTAATGTGTTACAATCAAGAATTGTGTGCAAAAAGGGGAAATATAGTAAAAATGGAGTTAGTTTGATTTTTCAAGTTTAATAAAGGATATTTCAAAAGCGACACGTTTCCGATTAAAAATTCAGAGTCGTGATCAGCGCCCCATAAAAACCCCGGACACCAAAATTGGTCAAAGTGGGAGTTGACGCATCCTTCGAGACTATTACCAAATCTTAAGATAAACTGAGATTTAAACCTATCATTCTTAATTTTTTTTTAAATAGACCTTTTAGTTTACAATCCTTAGTTTAAGCGGTACCGGAGTACCAATTCCGAAATCTCAAGTTTAAATATAGTTGTTATCGTAAGTAGACGTTTATAAAAATCCACACTTTAGAAAACTGAAGTTTAAACCTACTACCTACTAAAGACAACCTTGTCGCTTGGCAGTGCGTTCGAACTGCCAGGCTGCCTCTAGAAGTTATATCCTCGAAGATTTTATTATACATGTGGCACCATCGAACAAACACTACTAGAAATCCAAATGTCGTGCTTTCTGAACGCATTTGTCAGTACAACAGCGCTAAGCTCCTGGACAATCAACTAACGCATTACCAAAACTCATCATAGATGGCAGCACAATAAAAAGGCGAATGCGCTGGTATTACTATGAATTTTTATTTCTAAGTTATTTTTTCCAATTCAAAGAAAAATAAGATTTTGCTGAAATAGATTTTTTTTTAAACAAAATATATTACAATATCATGCAAAATACAATACATACACATTAATTCCCTAAACAATACTTAAAAGAACTGGCCTCGGGAATACTTTCCATATACAGTGCTAATCTGAATGTGTAACAATATTTAAGAACCATAGAACCTTTTAAGGTTATTTAGAAATAGTCTATACACAGTGATATTTTTAATACTGACAGGTAACCTGTTAAATTCAATAGATGCCTGGGTTATAGGATTACTAACACCAATGTTTGTTCTTGTTGGAATTCTGTAGATGTCATTTACAATAATTCTAGTATTATAGTTATGGATCTCATTTGATAGTATTATGTAAGAGTTGCTTTTTTGGTGTTGATGAATAATTCTATAAACAAGCTTACATTGTTCAATTTTTAGAAGTGTATCTATCTATTTTAGTTCATTGTACAGTGTATCGGTATTAGTAAGTCTGTTATATTTATACAATGCTTTTAGTACTTTATTTTGAAGAACTTGAATTTTTTTAAAGTATATCTTACCACATGTACCCCAAATGGGAAGCAAATAACAGAGGTGAGATAGAAAAAAGGCATTGTATATCATTAACCTTGTTTTACAAGTTAAGTAGTCTCTACACTTATACGCAGCAGATAACATGGGTATAATTTTATTAATTACATAATTTACATGTTCAGCCCAATTTAAGTTTTCATCAATAATCAACCCCAAATATTTAATTTTCGAAACCTGCTCTATTTTAATGTCATTAATTTTAATTTCAATATCTTTTACAATTTTATTTTTTTGTTTAAATATCATACATTTAGTTTTATCAATATTGATTTTAAGTTTATTTAAATAGTGCCAATCTACATACTTCTCCAAGTCACTGCTGATCTCCCACACAGTTCGTTTTCGTTGTCCCTCACATAAACTAAAGCAGTGTCATCCGCGAAAGTAAAATAGCGACCCATAAGGTTTGCACATTTTAGACTAAGAACATATAAGGAGTACAGCAGCGGCCCGAGAACTGATCCCTGTGGAACGCCGAAGTTATTTGTTTTTGTTACACTTGACATATCCTTTATTTTAACATGCCTGTTATCTACCCGAATAAGAAAGGTTCTAATAAGATTGTTCATAATTCCAGTAATTCCCATTTTCTCCATTTTACTTAAGCAGTATATCCAAACTAACTACATCGAAGGCCTTTCTTAAGTCTATATAAATTACTGCGACTATTTTCTTAGTATCCAGGGCCTTTGAATATAGTTTATAAAATCAATTGTGGCACTTAAGGTGCCGCCGTTCTTCTGGAAACCATACTGGTACTCATCGACAGGTATATTTTTGTTTATATGTGACATAATAGACGTTTCTTAATTATTTTTTCTATTATTTTGGAGAAAATACTTAATACAGCTATTGCTCTATAGTTATTCATACATTTTACATTACCGGATTTAAAAACTGGGGTTATTTTACTTATTTTTAGTTCTTCCGGAAAGATGCCACTACCTAGAGCATTATTAATTAATTTAACTAGAATTTTAATAATAAATTCTTGTAAATTTATTAGATCCTTAACAGTTATTTCATCAAAGCCAGGAGCTGCATCCTTTTTCAAGTCCAATATGATTTCCACAAGTTCATTGCAGTCGGTAGGTTCAATGGCTATATCATTCTGAGATCCAATTTCATCAAACACTGTTAGACCAGTGGGTCTCGTTATATGAATATCGTTATTAACATCCTCAACAATGACTTCTCCTACCTTTGAAAAATAGTCATTTAAACCATTAACTATACCCTGTGGATCATAGATTTCTAGGTTATTTATTTCTAGACAATTTATTTCTGTTTCTTTTTTATTATTTTTAAAAAATCCGTTAACAAATTTCCATTGTTTTTTACTATTTGTCCCTGTTCTTTCCCATCCTTTTCTAAAATATGCGTTCTTAAGTGCTTTTATTTTATTATTAATTTTATTTTTTATTGATTTAAATTCAGCTTTTAATAATAATTTAATTAATAATTTGATTATTTTAATAGATAAGTAGTTGTTAAGTATAATTTCAGCAAAATTTTATCTTTGTTAGGATTGGGGAAAATTTTAAACATGCAAAAAATAAAGCAAACAAAAAATGTTATTGTTAACAATATATTAAAAATTGATTTGTCATAAATACAAATATTTTAAGAAAAACAGGATAATCTTGGGACATTTTCCTCAAAAATTCTAAAAAACAACAAAAAATTACATTTTAGAAATAACGGTTACAAATAAAACATAAACTCTATAAATAAACCAGTAAATTTCGAAATAAATAAAAAATATACTCTGATAACAACTTAATTTTAATACCTGGGATAACAGGAAAAATAAAAAATATTCTAAAAATTAACAATAAAACGTCTAAAACTATCACAGCCGGGGTTGGATAAGATACTTCTTTCTAGCAGGATTTTTATAATTTTTGATATGGTAGAAGTTATACATTTTTTTAAAAGTGTAATTATACAGGGTGCCACAGATTCGAGAGCATATGCATGGGGATCTAGGAAACCGTAAGAGATACGAAGTCGGTTAAATTATGGCAAAGTTGCGCATTTACCTGCCTAACAACATGCCTATTAGAAAGTTGTAAAATTCCGAGTACTTCCGGAGATATCTGGAAAAACCGAAATTTGCCGATTTCGTTTTTATTTTTTTCTGACGTTATTTAAAGAAATATGAAAAAACAAAAGACACTTTCTTATGGCCACTTTTTAAGCTCTTCAAAACAGCATTGAGAGATTTTTCGTACGACGTTTCGTTTTCGTTACACCATCATCAACTTTATTTTTTTAAATATGGCGCTTAATTGTTTATTGCATTTTTTTGAAGCAGTTATAATCCCAATGACACTGATGTATAACACTTAATATTTTTCTGTTAAATAAACATATTTTCCATAAGAGACAATGAGTTAGACAAGGAACGCACATCATTTCTTATAGGGGCGTTCCATATTTGTAAATAAATATTAAGTGTTATACATTTTTGCAATTGGGATAATAAGGGGTTCAAAAAAATTAAATAAAAAACCCAGGTCCGTATTTAAAAAAAGAAAATTGGTGATGGTTTAACGAAAACAAAACGTCGTATACAGAAAATCTCTCAACGATGTTTTGTAGAGCTTAAGAAGTGGCCATGAGAAAGTGTCTTTTGTTTTTCCATATCTCTTTAAATAACGTCAGGAAAAAATAATAACAAATTCAGCAAATTTGGGTTTTTTCCGGATATCACCGGAAGTACTCGGAATTTTACAAATTTCTAATAGGCATGTTGTTAGGCACCTAAATGCGCAACTTTGCCATAATTTAACCGACTTCCTATCTCTTACGGTTTCCGAGATCCCCATGCAATCTGTGGCACCCTGTATATTCCCCGGGTTTTTTTCTAATACGTTTTAAAATTTTGTTAATAACTTCTATGTAAGGATAATTTAGACAAATTCAAAAGCCCTAAGTTCTAGTCGATCATGATTAGTTCTGGTTAGCAAAGCGGCTTTTTATTTTTCCCAATTATATTTCAGACGTGAAAATGCGGGGATGTATTAAAAAAGACCCCAAATTATTGCATTAAAATGTAATTTTTTAGCCGAGTGAGCCGAGTCCATGCATAATAAAGCATGTTTCATGTGTCAACACTGTCTACTTGTCTAGAAGCTCGCCAGCCATTATTAACCGGGGTGTCTCTAGACTTGGTTAAGAAACGGGGCTAGCCATATTAGGACCAATTTGTTAATGTAGGGTTTTGTTCAAAAACATTAAATGTTTTTGGTTTTGTTAATTTGACAACAGGTTACGAAGTTTCTACCAATTATTTGTCTCTCTGATAGTATCGGATTGGTTGAGATCTCTTAACTCACGCAGGATCAATTTAACCCAAGCCCACATTTATAAACCGGCCCTTAGGTAGGGACTAATGTAATCCGTATCGAAGCCCCCGACTTATTCGAAACAGGAGGCTATTTCCATATACTTATAAACTAGTTTATAAACTTAGTTTATAAGTATATGGCTATTTCAATGTACATTTAGTTGCTGCAAATTGCAAAACCATAATCCAGATATTACCGGTTTCTGTCAGTGCCTTTTTTTGTCCTCACGAGTCTAAACCACAAAATACAAAACTAAACTCGACTGCCGCCTGGTCAACGTCACGTGTGATTTAAAAAAAAAATGGTTATAGAAATGACAGCCTTTTCTTGATCCCCAAGGGTTAAAATTAGTTGATACGACTCCGCCAACCGCCTTTCCCAGAAAAATTATGTAAAATTTAACATGTGACTTCACTGGCCGAAGGTCAAACAGAAACTAAGTTTTTGAGTTTTGAGGCACCCAAATGGACAATACTTTCTAAAATTTCTCCTTCTTATAACTGATTACTATCAAATAGGAACATACACTGATTGGGCACGTATATACCTATTACAGTAATTTATTGTTTATTTTTAGTAAAAAAACTCCTCAAATGAATCCAGTTTTATACCGTACATACTGTATAAATGATTGCCTAATTCATAATCGAGTCACTGTCAAAAAGGAAAAACTGGCTTATTTGAGGGGTTTTTTAATAAAAATAAGCAATTTTTGAAAGTGTCTAATCAGTGTGTTGTGTTTCAATTTGATAGCAATAAGTTTCAAGAGGGAAGAGTTTGCCGGAATTTGTTTTTTAAATTTTTGATCAGCAGCAGCGTCCCAAAAAACCACCTTTAGTTTTGTGGTTTTATTCTTTAAATTTTTAAAACTCCACACTCATCACCCAAGGGTGGTAAACTTGCCCTTCACCCATGTTTAAATCGAACGTTCACGTATAAAGTTATGACATAGGCAACCAAATATATATGTTATTGATTTTTCACATATTTACAGCAACCTTCTAGGTATTTAATTTGTTTATTCCATGCTTTATTTCCCATGAAATACTTCATGAACTGCGGAAGGTTGATTTCGTTATCGTTTCGTAATTGACTTTTTCATGACTTTTTTTAAAACCAATTATAATGCCTACTATTTATAGGTGGAAAATGACTTTCTTAGAAAATTATTTGGATTTGGATTCTTCATTATAACGTTGATAGGTAGAGGTAGGTACCTACCTATTTACCTACTAAATTTGCGAATGTAAGGGATTTCTACCCATCTAACTATATGGCAGCAAAAAATCTACCTGTTTTTAAATTGCGGCCCAAGCCCAAGTGCAAGTATAAAAAAAACAAAGTCTGATATTTAAAATCTGTTATAAATTTAAAAATTTTAAAAATTATTAAAAACGTTAGACGGTTATTTCTGATTCTTAGAACGATTAACACGTTACAATAAATAAATAAAATTTAGAAGTATTTGATAAACGTGGAAAAATTATCCGCGTCGAAACAGAGCGGGAAGTCGATAGCGCTTACCTTGAAGTTTTGAACCAATCAGAACGCTTACAAGGGAAGCGAGCTTCCTGCTTCGCTCGCATTTGGTCTCGCGTTTTTCTCTTTCTCTTTTATCGTTTTGCTTGCTACGTACGTCGGCGTGCACGCTCCGCACTTTTACTAATTTTTTTTGGTAAATAGTTAAGAAAAAACTCAAAAAACACCTCTAACAATGGCAGACACTGAAGCACAAAAGATGTAAGTAAAAATGTTTGTGTTGCATTCATTATTTTTGAAAATATCGTAGATTATTCTAGTCTTTGTTTTGGCGGTATACACAGCAAAATGGCGGGTCGACGGTGTATCGTGTTTAAAAGGCCGGTAATTCCGGTACACCGCGGAGTTATATCCTAGTGCGGTATTTTCATTGTTTTATTATGAATAAGTGTTGCTGGAGTAACGTAAAACTTTTCTTACTGTAACCTTTAATTTTTACTGAAATCTGGGAAACGTGGTTTTTCATTTTTCGCGCCTACTCTTTGAAAACATGTTATTTGTTCCGCTTTCTTATCATATTATTGAGGTTACCGTTATTCGGACAGTTTTAAACTAAAAGATTAGTACTTTTACTTAATAATTTAAAATTCTAAAGAATAATGCAGGATCATTAACCTTTTTATAAAGTTAAATGTTAATGGTTTTTCTGGGTTTGATGTGTCTCAATAGTTTTGGCGCTTGCATGTTCATTTTGGATCTTTGTCAAAATTTCTAGAGTGAATCAGCATAATATTAAATTTAGAAAATATTTAAAGTATGAAACAAATTAAAATTTTAGTATTGAAATTAGTTACGTTAATTAGAAACTCATTTGGCCAAATTTCCTAAAAATACAATTTTTGTTTATTTCTTTGAATATCCAAGAGATAAAAATACTCATTAACCCAATGGATTACTTAAAGAAAAAATGAAATATAGCACCTATTAAGTTTTTTAAAACTTTATTTAATTTTTCTTAGCTATAAATGGAAAACACTATTCACTTTAGGAGATTCAATAGAATCTCTTATACAAACAATTTTTTATGTAAATGTTTATTTTAACTTCCTTATATGACAATATCCATATTTATCATAATCAGTAGTGCAGTGTATTTTATTAACAGAGGTTAAATTTTTTAAATAATTTTACATTTATTTTCTTACAATACTTACTTCTACCTATACCTAGACAAAAGTTTAGTAGAGGTTAAGTTAAATAAAAACATTACATTACATCTTATTTGGTGAATCAATTTAATCACCCATTTACAAATAAGTAACCTGTTTAAAAACTGTTTATCTATCAATTTAAACACTTAGTATATTTTCCAACTGAATTATCAAGTTTTTATAAAGTCGATTGTAAACATTAATATTTCCTAGAAGAGTAAATATCTACTTGGATTAACTTTTTAAGCAAACAAAATAAAAAATATATTAAAAACAGGAGCTTTCATTTTTAACTATTTGTTTTTTTAGTGAATCCACCGTTGAAGAAAAAAAAGTAGAAGAGAAAGAAAAGTTGGCTGAACTTGAAAAAGAAGAAGCAAAAGCTGAAGAAAATGGAGATAAGGCAGAAGAAAATGGTGACTCAAAGAAGGAATCAAAAGAAAAAACCAGTGAAAGCAAAGAAGAAACTGTCACAGGTAATATACTTTACTTTTGGTTTTTAGGGGGGTTTGTGTCATGAAAAAAGGGGATGTGAGTACAAAAACTTTAACACCATGTTATTCTCTAAAATTTTTAAGCTGTATGTTTAAAACACAATTTGTTTAATAAGATCTTTCTGAGTACCCAAAATAGGTTTAAAAATGTGCTTTAAAATGCCACAATAAACTTAACAGATTCCGAGATAATTTAATTTTAAACTTGCATGGTATGAAAAGGGTGTTATTTAAAATTAATAATAATTCCAATTTTTACAAAAAATTATTAAAAAAAGAATTTACTGCATGTCTTTAATCAAGGATTGGGCACTTAAAACATTGGTTATAAAATTACTAACATGAAAGGTTAAAATTAGAATATCTCTAAAGTCATTAAGTTTATCAAGGTATTTTAAAAATTCCTTTTTTATGTAGAAGAAAGCAGAGAATAAGTACTATGTATTAAATTATCAATAATTTTAATACCAAGAAAGTTATGACAAGATACAAAACAAAATTATTATCAAACAGTGTTTTTTGATTAATGTTCTAAGTGTACAAAGCTCCATTTAAATAAAAAAAACCCGATTTACAAATAACAGAAAACTTAAAATTAAAAAAAAATCTGTATTATAATATAAGAGTGGTAGTAATGGAGATATAACATTATTGTCCTATTTTTGGCCAAGGAGTCTTCCATTCAGCATTGTCCCATGTTTTTTGAAACAGCCCTTATATACTTAATAGGTTTTTAATATACAGTATGTCCACGGAAAAGGTGTTGAAGAGAAAAAACTTTTTTATTTTTGATTTTATCGAAAAAAGTTACTCTTGATAAATAATTTTGCTACTTCTTAGAGTAAGATTGGGATAGAAACATTTAACATATTTTATACTCGGTGTTCAAAAAATTGAAAAAACTTAAAATGGTACAAGAGTAAAGTGCATTTATTTGAGAAGATATGAAAATAAGTTAATAGGAAAAGTTGTTCAAAATTAAAAGGTAGTCTCTAATACCAATTTTCGAAAAAATCAGCCTTCTTTTATTTATTTTTGATTAAATTTAATTTAATAACAATTTAAATTTTTAATAACAATTTTATCAAATTTTTTGCTGTTAAGTAAGCATTTGCTAATGGCTAATGAATTATAAAAGCGAAGTGCCAATAAAGTTTGTCACTATCAACGTCTACTAGTACAATAATGAGTTGTTAATTTGGAATTGATTAATTACTATTAAAATAATTTTTATCACAAATTAATAAAAGTAGGCCGTTTTTTTTGAAAATTGCTATTAGGAACTATTTTTTACTTTTGAACAACTTTTCCTAGCAACTTATTTCCATATCTTCTCAAATAAATGCACTTGACTCTTGAACCATTTATGGCCGAATCGTTATTGTCAGTGTTATTCAATGATTTTAGTAGACAACCTGTCAAAATCTGACATTTTGTTAAACATTCTAAACCGTTGTTAACTTTTAACAATTGCTAAATTAACAACGGTTTAGAATGTTTAACGAAATGTCAGATTTTAACAGGTTGCCTACTAAAATCATCGAATAACACTGACAATGACGTTTTGTTAAACATTCTAAACCGTTGTTAACAATTAACAATTGTTAAGTCCATTGCTTAATTTAACAACGCGATCATCACTCGGCCGTTAAAGTTTTTTCAATTTTCTGAATACCGCTTATAAAATTTGTTAAATGTTTTTATTCCAATCTTACTCTAAGAAGTAGCAAAATTTTTTTCAGAAGTAGCTTTTTTTGATAAAATTAAAAATAACGAAGTTTTTTACTATTCAACACCTTTTCCGTGGACGTACTGGTGTGTCCACGGAAAAGATGTTGAATAGGAAAAACTTCTTTATTTTTAATTTTATCGAAAAAAGTTACTTGTGATAAAAATGTTTGCTACTTAGAGTATTATTGGGATAGAAACATTTAACATTTCATACGCGGTGTTCAGAAAATTGAAAAAACTTAAAATGGTACAAAAGTAAAGTGCATTTATTTGCAAAGATATGGAAATAAGTTACTAGAAAAAGTTGTTCAAACGTAAAAGGTAGTCTCTAATACCAATTTTCGAAAGAATCGGCCCACTTTTATTTATTTGTGATTAAAATTTCATTATCAATTAACTAATTCCAAATTTTTGTACTAGTAGGCGTTGATAGTGACAAGCATTATTGACACTTCGCTTTTATAATTCATTAGCCATTAGCAAATGCTTACATAACAGCAAAAAAATTGATAAAATTGTTATTAAAAATTTAAATTGATATTAAAATAAATTTAATCACAAATAAATAAAAGTAAGCCGATTTTTTCGAAAATTGGTATTAGAGACTACCTTTTAATTTTGAACAACTTTTCTTAGTAATTTATTTTCATATCTTCTTACATAAATGCACTTTACTCTTGTACCATTTTAAGTTTTTTCAATTTTCTGAACACCTCGTATAAAATATGTTAAATGTTTCTATCCCAATCTTACTCTTAAAAGTAGCAAAATTTTTTATCAGGAGTAGCTTTTTTGAATAAAATCAAAAATAAAAAAGTTTTTTCTCTTCAACACCTTTTCCGTGGACATACTGTAGAATTGCCTTTTACAAACTATCTACATAAGTACAACATCCATTTAAAAATAGAATTATTTATGTGTAAATAGAAAAATCAATATTTCCATAAATAAATACCTGAAAGAAAAGGGTAAAAAAGTGTATTGTCCTATTTTTATTTGTTTGTATGTTTGTAAATAAAAGATGAAAAACTTTACACCTTCTTGTTTAATATGTTTATAGTCTTCTTTTATTAGGGGGTTATTTAACCTAAAAACAGTGCTTTGAGTTAACAAATGTTGATAATAAATGAATTAGTTTTATAGAATGGAAGCATGGATTTAGCCATGTTATATTGATAAAATTGAAACCTCAACCCGTTTTTATTTTTTTTTTCCATGAAATAACTAATTTTGAACAATTTCTTCTTTTGAACAATAATCTTCTAAGTGGATTCACTGGGATGACCTAAATTTAAATTGTGCATTTATTGATTTATATGTTACTAAATTTACTTAAATTATAGATAATAGTTTCCCAATGATGTGAACCAATATCGCTAGGGGTGGGTTTTACAAATGACAGGTGAAACTGGTCCATGGAATTATTTCATGGATTTGTTTGTGAAATTCGGTGGCCCTGTGTGCACAAGATTATGAGAGCTGAGGGAAACAAATCAAGATTTTTTTAAATAAAAACTATCCTAACTGATTAATTAATCATTATTGGTTGCTGGTATAAACATGAAAATATTGAATGCATTATTGTTTTAATCTTTTATTAAATTATACCCCACAAGCCAATTCTCTAAATTCACTCTAATCAAGGTGTTTGATATATTATGTTGACTTGCAGAAGCAAGCAAAATACTAGGAATGATATTTTTCTTAAAATAACTCTTATATCATATTTCAACCATATAAAAACTGATTACTCAACCTAAAAATACATCATTTACAGTACAGTAGACCTGCTGAATTAACTTAACTGAAAATAATTATAGTTGGTTTCCTTAAAATTCAAGGGCATTCAGGTGAATAGCCTAATTAGCATTAGGCATATTAATTTAATAGTTTAGTACTTATTATTTGTTCACAATATGTTTTATTTAATAGAAAAAATAATAATTTACAAATTACTGAAAAAAAAACTGTTTTATCATACAGGGTGTTTCAAATACAACTCTTGGCATTCAAATACAGATTAATTTTAATCATGGCAATTAATATCTACAAATTTAGAAAAATGCAAACAAAAATAACTAAAAAAAATAATTTTGCAAAATTATGTGTATGTATTTGCTTAATAATTATTTTAAAATTACCAAAAGTAGCATCTCATGTATATTTAGTGTCCCATGCCTCACTTTTTGGATTAAAAAAAAGTAAATTTTACAAAACTATTCTTATATTTATCTCTATGTGTTTAGCATGGTTATTTGTTTTTAAATTGGATATTTAGATTTCAGACTATTACAGCTTAATTATTTTAAATACAGGTATTCATTATATTACGTATAAAAAGGTCTGCTTATTCCTAAAAATTTTTTTTATTCAACAAGATTTTTTTTAAATCCTTTTATAACTAAATAGGCTTTAAAAAAACAGACCTAATTTTAATAATGATATTTTTAAAAGATGCCGTTTTTGGTAATTGTTTTGTGTCTGATAGTATCATATTTTTGATGAATGTTATTTTTGTTATGCATCATATTTATTGGCAAACGTTAGTTTGACAGTTAACATCTGACATTAACCGAATGATAAAACTACTAAGGGAAAAAAGATTATTTTCTAAATAGCCTTATTTACAAATATTTTTAAATTTTTTTGAAAAGTAAATAATAGCATTTTTTATGGTTATCAAGATAACAATGTTAAGCTTTATATTTAAAACACTGTACAGTTGTAAGAATTTGGAAAACTTGTATTATTGAAATTTCAGGAAATATAACTTTAGGTCATACTTAATGCAGATTAATAACTGATGATAATGGTGTCTTTTTTAAAATAAAATATACATACTCAACAACATATGACTTGGAAATAAAAAAAAGATAGGATTGGATAAAAATATAAAACTGTTAAAGATCAAATTATTTCCCCTATATCAGTACAGTCGACAAAAGAGTGAAATGGTCTTTCTATGCATTTAGGAAATCAATGCCTAAATACAAATTTAAAAATTTATTTTGCAGCTATTTTATTTGTGGTTATCTTTTAAAAATATTTAAAATAAGGATCCCTAAAGTGATATTTATTCATTTTTTGTTATTGCTACTGTTTCCTTAGTAAATGTTTATAAATTTATTTTTTAATTTTACTAAAATAATGTTTGTATCATTGTTTAGTACTGAATAGAGTTATGTAGTTTTTGTTTTAGTCTTCATTATCGTCCAATTTCCTATAGACAACATCTGTCATATTTAGCTAAAAAAAACTCTGTTTCTCATATTTTATTAGTTTTTTTTTCTTATCAGACTTCTTGCCATTTTTTATTTTTTTGCATACAGGGGATTTTTGGGGCGATGATCACAAATCTAATTTTTTTTTGGCAACTTCTGGTTGTGAGGTCTCCAAGTAACTAATTTTAAAAAACCAAGATTTCCGAAAAACCCTCCTTAAAATTTATTACCATTGAATGGGAACGTACACTGATCAGGCACTTGCATAATAAAGGAATACACTAAAATTTACATTATTTTGTTGCTTATTTTTAGTAAAAAGCACCTCATATGAATCAAGTTTTTGTTGTTATATGTCGCATATATTGTATATATATTGTATAAATGGTTGCTTAATTCATAATAAAAAAAAGGAAAAACTGGATTCATTTGAGAGTTTTTTTACAAAACACAGGTATACAAATATTTTAAATTTTAGTGTGTTTGTTTAGTATGTAAGTGACCAATCACCCGATTTAATGCTAATAACTTTCAAGGAGAAATTTTAGGGGAGAGTGTCCATTTTAAAGTAAGTCCATGTGGAGGCCTCATAACTCAAAAACCAGAGGTTGTCAAAATAATTATTTGATATTCGTGATCAGCGCCCCAATAACCTCCATATACAAAAAATCAAAATCGGCGAATAGTCCTATGAGTAAAATTTTACCAAATTTCTTGATAGTTTTCAAGAAACTGGTTAAAAAATAATGAATCTAGTAGTAAAAAGGAAAGCTTATGGTAGCTTCTTAAACATTTAAGTAATTGTATATGTTTTTCAGATAAATGCAGCATCAAAAGAAAATCAACAGGTGGCGATGCCGTAGACGGTAAAACCGAAGAATCCACCCCTGAAAAGAAAGCCAAACTTGATGAGGCCCCAGCGGAAGCTGAGGCTAATGGTGAAGTGGCAGAAGCGGAAGCAGCAGCTTAAGTTTTTTAAAAATTTTTATAAAGTTAACTTTTGTTTGGTTCAGTAATTTTAAGTGACTAGCAAAGTTCAAAGAATTATTAGACAAACTAAAGCTAATTTAGTTCATATTTTAAGTTCAAACTTAGTTCCATATAATGTGTATAATGGTAGGGTTAGAGTAGGAATACCTGCAGGTGCTGGCGACTTAAAGTCAAAAAAGTTGTTCAAATAGCATTATTAATAAACATTTTAAAAGGGTTTTTATCTCACAAATTTCTTAAAACAAACTTTTAAAGGTTGTTTGCAGCTAGTACAAAGCTATTCTGGTTAATATCTTTTTTGATTTAAAGAGATTGCCCTAACATTAAACACAAGTACTTTTAAAAAAATGTGACAATTAAATTTTAGAAATTGCATTTATTTTAGTTGTTTGGCATTCAGGTTCTGGGCAAGTCGATGTTAATATTTCTGCGTGGTGTTTGTCTGGACAGGTGCCAAAGTTTTAGTGGTGCGATTGTGTACTTATTATTCCTATGTTTTTTTTTTTTTTTGATTACCACAATAATTAACACAAAAATTCTCTCTAAGAATATGTCCAGTGTTGTGAGTTCATGTATTATATGGCTCGCGGGGCGCAATATCTGTTCGTAACCGCGAGTTTTAGAATATTTAATAGTTATGTTGATGTAAAGTATGGTGAATCTCGGAGCCAGCTCTGCCATAACCTCACTAACAGGTTTCTAAATATGTGTTCATATCAGATCATAAGATAGTACTAATTTTTAGCATTCTTTGTACCATCTATCATTTTAACAGCAAAACAGTTCCCATATTTCATTAATCATCATTGGGTGCATTATCAACCTAATACTGGATCTTGTTTTTTAATTTTATGTTGTAAATGTTTTTGTGCTGCATTATTGCATTCAGGAAATGCTATAGAACATATTTGCTTATGTTACTTTAACACATTGCTAGTAAAATAGATTTATTAATTTCCTTTCTATAAAACCTAAGGATTAAATACAGATTATATGTGGTATTAAAAACATAGTTTCCCAAAATGATTATGTTATTTCCTCAAGGCAACTCTAGCACAAAGATGTGCAGCATTTTGATTATGAGTGATAGGTGGTTTAAAATTATAGGTTATTTTATACTAAAAGCCGTTTTTGTATTTTGTAATTAAGAGTTTGTTGTAAAATCGAATAACTAACAGTATTTCTATAATTATTATTGTTCTACATGTTCTAAAGTTGCATTCTATGCCACATAGTACAAAACAGATTTGTATTTTATTAGTGGTATATGGCAATAAAGGGTTAGTTTCCAGTATTTTGTTTTTTTTTTACTTGCGAAATATTTATTGGCTTGGTTAAAATTTACGGTAACATTTTCTAAATATGACGTTTTCAATTTACTGTTAATAAATTTTGAACGTGAATTTACAGACGTTTGAATTAAAGGAACAACTTTTATTAAACCTTAATATATCGAGACGAATTTGTGTTATTATCTTTGCAAATAAAAATAATGTTTAATAATAGAAATAAACTTGTTTTTCTATTTTTTTTTTTTTAAATAACCGAAGAAAAATCGTTAGCAATTAATTAGCATTAAAATTTTTTTAAAACTTAAAATTTAAGTCTTGTGTCACTATAAAAATGTATTCCAAATATTAAAAATTATTTATTTACAACAAAATTAAACGGTGGTCAGCACCAAGGGTGGTAAACTTAAAAAGGAGTGCTCGATTTTTACTATTTGTCAGCAGATAAGGTTGTGTTTGTGACGTTATCGTATTGCTCAGAAGGTAGATTTATTTTTATTAATTTTTGTTAAATTTTTAACTTTTAAAAACTAATTTCAATTTACACCTACTATTAGATCCGTATTGTATACCACTTGATAAAATTAAGACTTTATACTACTTGTAAACAAAACAATAGGGCAAAAGGATTACGTCACAAATATTGAATTGACATTTAAATTGGCGTATATGGGCTTAAATGGGATCCAGCACTCCTTGTTAAGTTTACCACCCTTGGGTCAGCACAGCACCAACGACTATAAACTACTCAGGATGGCTCAGTAGGCTCAATTCCATTAATTACGTTTTCAGCATGTCTAAACGACCAATAATAAAATAATAATAGTGCGCATACGCAATGGCCGGAATTTTTTACTTTTAAAAAATAATAATTAATAGTTGTTTGTATATACAAAACCTAAAAATATATACTATTATGGATCTTCATAAATATATTTAAAAAAGACTCATTTTAGAATAAGCCATTTACATTGTAGATTTAAAATATAAATTTCCATATTTCAATTTTTCCGCTCAGGTCAGGTGGCAACATAAGATCTCGGTTGGGCGATGTTGCCAATTTTCATATTTCAGTGACACTCCTCTGATTCCATTTAATATACATGGGAAAGTAGGGGGTAGCGGGGAGCAGCTGTGACGTCACCACCAATGCTGAATAATGCTGGGCGATACTCATCCATGTTAGATGTCACAAAATTCTATTTTTTGTGTTGATATCCCAGCACTAGTCAGCATCGGTGGTGACGTCAGAAGGTTGACCTTGGCAGACAAATTCGGCAAACTGAGCCATCCTGTGTAGTTTATAGCGTTTATAGTTTGTGCTGGTTTGTGTTTATAGTCAATAGTCGTTGGGTCAGCACCAGAACTAAACTAGTGGAACAAGAGAAAGTGGTAAGTCTATAACCTATCTCTCTCGCTTGTTCTGATTAATTGCTAGGCACCGCCCAAGGGTAGTAAACTTAACAAGGAGTGCTCGATTTTTACTATTTGTCCGCAGATATAGGTTATGTTTGGACGTCACCGTTTGCCCATTTTGCCCAGAAGGCAGATTTATTTTATTAATTTTTGTTAAATATTCAACTTTTAAAAAATATTTTGGATATGTACTTACTATTAGAACTGTAATGTATAATATTTTTAAAAAATTAAGACTTTATATTACTTGTAAACAAAACAAAAAGGCAAACAGATTACGTCACAAATACCGAATTGACATTTAAATTGGTTTATATGGGCTTAAATGGGATCGAGCACTCCTGTTAGGTTTATTACCCTTGGGCACCGCCGACCAATCAAGATTGTACTCTTTTTCTTTTGCGCGGCAAAGCTGCATTTATAGGTATATACTCGAATACACAAAAACATGGACGCCGTTACATACTCCACTTCCCGGTCGCGGGAGGAAGGATTCCTACTTTAACGCCTCTAGCGAGATTTTAGGCAACCTAAAAAGTTCCTAACCTAACCTTATTTTTATTGTTTAGTGAGCGTTTTTCCTTTCGTTGGTAATTGTTTACAAAACGGTTTTCTGCTATTTTACTATTATATGGTTAATATTTGGTATACACCCTTCTGTTATTCATTAGGAATACGAATTTACGTGCGCACAAACAAAAAATTGGCTGTCTGAAATAAAATTTGGGTTTTAAAAAAAGCAGTTTTGCTTGGGAACTAACCATGACCGATTAGGAACTAAAAGCTTTTGAATTTGTCTAAAAGGTCGGTCATGGTTAGTTCTGGTAAGCAAAGCGGCTTTTTATTTTACCCAATTATTTTTCAGACGTGAAAATGCGGAGACGTCATTTTCGTTTCGAGTTCTTCTAATGTCCGCTAGGTGTGCTACAGTAGGAATCCTTCCTCCCGCGACCGGGAAGTCATACACCTGCGTAAAAGTGAAATTGCTCCTTTTTCCATTCTAAAACAGCATAAAAGGAGAGAGGTGTGTAAACCAGAAAAACGTGTTTTTACGCCCTAGGACCAAGGAAGTTTAAAGGTGTATGGAAGCCCAATACTGTAGAACAAAATTGTCCAGGCGTGCAGGGCAGCGGGAATAGGGGGGTTGGCCCCGCGGAATTTGCGCAATGAATAGTAGGTCAGGGCCAGATTTCCATAATTCTTTGTTACTATCTATTAAATTGACATCATTAAATGTCAAATTCCAACATTCACTGTTTTTTTTTTATTTTTTCCACAAAATTGTTGGTTATTAAAGGATACTACTAAGTATAGAATATTTAAAATTATTCGCGAAATTCACGATACTTACGCCATCTATGATTGTATAACGCAGTTACTCATTGAAGGAAAAAATTGGAATCGCCATTAAATCACGTTGTTTTTAATCGATATTTATTCTAAAAACTTTACCTTTTCTTTCGTGTGTTGTGCTTTTTCCCATTTCTTTAACTTTTTAATTGTTTTAATAATGTCGAGCAAGACGAAACGCTATTGTTCAGTGCCCCAGTGCCGAAATTACGCGGGTGAAGGTGTTTCAATTTTTCTTCCCAAAGGACAATAAGTTAAAAACTGTTTGGCAAAATGTTTTAAAAATTGGAAAACCAATTTCCAAATGTATGACTGCCTGCAGTGCCACTTATGGAATCTGATTTTACTCCTGGTAAGGAAAGTTATTTTAAAAAGTGCTTGCCAATAATGGTTTAAATATTTCTGATGAAAATGATCATTGAACACCATGTTACAGTTTACCTGCAACTTATTTAATTTAATTTCAGCTGGACACAAAAGGATAATACTTTTCTGGAAGTAACACTTTCCAACAAACATGAAACTTATGATTAGCTTTATAAACAGCTTCGCCTTCGATGAGCGGCCGCGATCTAGTACCCACATATTCTAAAATATCTGCTAAAGATACCACTATCTTAGGCATTTTAAAATGGCAAAATGTAAAAAAAAGGCTAAAGAAACTGAAATAATAGATAAATGCTATAAAACCAATTAAACAAATAAAATAAACTAGCAAACACGCACTTGTTCCATAAACTGTTAAGTAAAATTTGAAATGTTTTCCTTCTTTGTGAATCAGCTGATGAAGCTACAGCGCCATCTATTGGTTAATGAATTTCGCGAATTGTGTAATATTGGATTTTATATCATCTCATATAATATGAAAAGAATAGATGGCGCCCGAAGATACTGCCTTCTATTTAAATGGTCGATATTTTTGGAAGTTTTGTATTTTTACCAAAAATCTTTGTAAATAAATAAAAAAACGATTTTTTAAAATAAATTTCAAACATTGTATGATAGTATTATGTACTTATCACCAATTTTGTGATAAAAGAAGGGCAAAATAGTGTAAATGAGTTTAATCTAATCCTAACTGCTTTTTAGGCATATACTTTTCACTAATAACAAACATTCATGAGACAGAATAACAGTGGTTAAAAATGTTTAGTAACCTTTGGTACCTGGTATCCATTGTAACAGTATCCGTTAAATATTATGTGTGACAGTATGTCGAGCTTAAAAAGTTGATAATGCAAGGTTAAGAAACCAAAAATCTAATTTATTTTTAAACAAATGGTATGGGCTCGAAATTGCTCCTGCCGATTTTGATCAAATTTGGTATACAGGGGTTTTATGGGGCCTGATTACAAATCTGAAAAAATATCTTTTCGGCAACGTTTCGTTTTCGAATCTTCATCTCAAAGTTGAAAATTAAACTAAAATAATTTCACTATATTCTCCTTCTTTTTGTACCAATTCGTTTTTAAATAAAATGGCACACAATAATAAACCCTTTTAAAATTGTTTTTTTTATTTTACACTTTTCCCTTAAATTGCAACTTTTAAGTTCAAAAACAACCATATTTCTTTAAAAAAAAAAGTGTAAAAAAGGTTAAAAAAAAAAAAAACAATTTTAAAAATTTTTTGAAATTTTTGACAATTTATGTAAAAAACAAAATTTTTTCAAAAAAAAAGGGAATGTTAAATGGTTGTTTGATTTTTTTAAATTTTTATGATAATATCTCGAAAAAACCTCCGTTTTTTTTTCGTAATCAACGCCCCCTATAAAATTTGGCAAAAAAAAAACAAATTTGGTTGAAACAAAAAAAAAAAAAAAGACTTTAAATAAAATTTAAATCCTTTTACA
>JAHBCN010006880.1:0-46353 GCA_019359885.1 Listronotus oregonensis
TTCTCTTGGTATAGCAAAATTTTAGGAACTAAAATAGCATTTTTGGTTCTGATACATTTATGTATTGATGTTCAATGGCGATTTTTTTATTTCATTTAAAAGCAGGTTACCTGATTTTATACTAAAAAATACCTTTCTATAAGTAATAATAAAATCAACATCGTTTGTTAAAAGTGTGAAGATCCCTTCTTTTCGCCAGATCTGGATCCCTCACACCAATATATAGTTCCACAAATATGTCACCAACATAATAGTTTCCATAAAAAGTTAAAGTTTTAGTTAGGTAGGTAGGTTTAAAGTGAGTGGGTATAACACCCTTCCACCGCGACCGATCGGTCTATTGTGGCTCACACCCTTTATTATGTCTCCCACCAGGTCCAGACTCCTAATAAATCTGACGATCCTGTTGGGAGAGAGATCTTTCACCTCCCCGGCAACAAGGTGTCATTGCCAAGATTGCGAATCTTAGTCGTGCCATTGCTGGGCACGAACACAGTATGTGTTCTGCCGATTCATCCTCCTCCATGCACATGCGGCACTCGGCGTCTTCCGCTAAGCCGATCTTGTGCATGTGGTATTTTAATCTGCAGTGTCCCGTGTACAGTCCCACTAGGGTTTAAAGGTGTACCCTTGATTGCTCCAGTAGTTTGACAGTACATTGTTGGTTCGGTGGCTTATGAAGGCCTTCGAGTGTCTGAGACCCGGAAGTCCATGCCAGTACCGAAGATTTTCTCTTTGTGTCCAAGCTGATATGAACTGCTTGGCCATTCCATAAGATATACCGATGACCGGTTCCGGCCCTGTGAATTTTGTTTCCGCCCCCCTTTTGGCAAGGAGGTCTGCGGATTCATTACCCTCTAGGCCGGTGTGTCCAGGTATACACAGTAGTGAACCTTATTGTTTTGACCCAGTTTGGTCAGCGCATCCTTGCAATTCCAGACGGTTTTCGAATTGCACCGGTTGGATGCAAGAGCATTAAGAGCTGCCTGACTATCGGAGAATATTTTAACTGTCTTACGTGTGCAGTGCCGATCAACCAGCGATCTAGAACACATCTCAATAGCAAATAGCTTCGCTTGAAATAAGGTTGCGAGAGTGCCCAGGCTAAAGGAAAACTCTGCCCTCGACCTCTGTCATATATTCCCGCTCCAACACCTTGGTCCTTGGTTTTGGAGCCATCGGTGTACCAACAGATGTCAGCCCGGAGCAGGTCGGTCGTTTTTCGACTCCAGTCCTTCCTTTGTGGGTAGACTACACTGTAGGGCCGGTTGTAAATGGTTGCTGTAGGCATTATGTCTGAGGGCATTCCCAGTCTGTCACAGGTCAGGACATTGCTGAGGAGACTGGTGCTCTCCATATGACACGCCTGCGGTTTGTTACTGACCGCTTGATAGAGTCTGTAGGTTGCCCACCTTGCCTCTCAATCCAAGTAAATAGGCAGAGGAGGCAGCCCTAGAAGGCTTCCATGGTCGCCGTTGGTGTCGAGCGCAGCGCGCCCTTGATCATTAGGCAGGCCTGTCTCTGTAGGCTAGATAGCTTTGCTTGAGTCAGCCGCTGCTGCTGCCCCTTGCGCCACCATGCCACAGAGCCATACGTGATCATTGGTCTTATGACTGCCACGTATAGCCAGTACATCTGTTTTGGTTGCATGCCCCAGGATTTGCCACAGATCCTGCCGCATGTCCAGAAAGAGAGGGTCGCCTTACGGGTGACTTTTTCTAGATGCGAATTCTAGCTAAGAGTGCTAACTAGGATCAACCCCAGATATTTTGCTTCTTTCGCAAATGGTATAGTTTCACCTTGCAGAGTTGGTGGTCTTAAGTTAACCAAAGTTTTATTAAGTAGTTCGTCTGATACACTCGCGAGCACGACGAATTGAAAAAATCTATATTTACATCAGAAATTGGATTTTTAGCTAGGGAGCCTGGTAAAACCGGTTTGTAGGTACGGAATAAGAAGTACTTATCAAATTGAATTTGCTTTGTCCTTTGGGAAATCTTGTTTATATTCAAACCTACAGAAGTTAGGGGACTAACGATGTAAATAGTGACGCTTTTTTCAAAAACGGTTATGATCAGCTACATGAATAAAGAGTACTTAATTTTAATTCAATAGTTAAATGTTTGTAAAAACGGATTCCAAAGTTCTTATTAATAGATGGCGTAAAAAAAGCAGGTCATGAGTGTCACAGCTAGTCCCTCCCTGCAGCTGTGAGTAATTTACAACACTTCCTTTGATAGAAGTTTAAAGAATCTTAGTATTATATCTTATTAAAATAAAATTGAATATACCTGCTGGCTCAATATTTATGTCTAAAAAGCTGGATTCCATCGGAGCTCTTTGCGAGCCAATATCTCCGAAGTGGATGCATATACGACAAAAGTTTATCTGAACTTGTAGTATTCTTTTTAGCGGTCTGACTGATTGATAGAATGCAAACTGGTATTATACCACCTCTCTAAAACATAGAAACTCAGTGGCTTTTTACTACCTTGAAATACCGCCTATTCGAAATTGTGATACCAACATTCACCTGTTGCTGGTCACTTTCTATGGTACCAACAATCGGTACGACTAAGAACTTCCAGCACAGACCACTGGTCGAAGTGGTTATACAAGAGCAAAGTGGACAATATGCAAAAAAGTTTCAGCCATCGCCTACTATGCTGATTATCATCTGCTCAATTCTTAAAAAAAATATATAAATTATACAGTATAGTAAAAATTTACCTTTAAAAAACCCTTAGCCATTCTTTTGTATTTTTCGAAAAAAGCAGACCCGATAGAGTGATGATACAATGGGACATCTTGGGTCCTGGTTTCGGGGTATAGATACTCTTTTTTTGTTTCTTTGGGTACTCGTGATTTTTTCGCTGCTTTTTTGTTTCGCAAGTCAGCACTGTCGTAGGTAAGGGGGATGGGAAAGAGAGGGTAATTTTGTATGACTTCCTGGATGAAGATACGCTCTAAAAACGTATGTCCCAAAGTTTATAACTTTTTAATAACAAAGCTGTTAAGGTTTAAAAAAACAACTGAATAATTTTATTTTATAAATGTTAATAAATATAGACGTATGAAATTGGGGATAAATGTTTATATTTTCTAAGGTTTTTTAACATTTTATCATATTATGATAATTATCTGGGAAAGGGTTAAAATCTGCTACCCTCAAAGTTTTTTCACTGTTTCTTTTTCTGGGGTTAAAATTCGCATATATTTGCATAAAATATTTATTTATACATAAATATATATTTTAATTAAATTAAAGTATTTTAATTGTGCATGTCCTGAAGATTTTAAAATGTTTGTAGATTGTGTATATAAGTGTTTTAACGGTTTTTTTTATTATTAATGGACAGATTTCCTTCTAGGATGTATAAACACTGATGAAGGCTTTGGCCGAAACGTTTGTAGTAATAAACAATATGAAAATTTTAAAATAACCTTTTAATTTCAAGATAAATGTGAACCAAAAGTCCCAAGAAATTAAATTAAAGTAATATATATATATATATATATATATATATATATATATATATATATATATATATATATATATATATATATATATATATATATATATATATATATATATATATATATATATTAAACATCTTTTAAAATAGATAGCGTTGTTGTTATCGTAAATCTACTACGCGATCTTTACCCACCCGCTACTGCAGTGCTCCTGTCTTGTCGGGAAAATCAATACAGACCTATTTCCATCCCTAGTGAAAATGTCTCGAATATTTTCGCGATTTTCACAAAATATCTATAAATACACACACGTAAAAATACCGCAAAATGTTGAATAAAGGGTAATGCTTGAAATACCTGATAAAAAACGGAAAAAATTGTAAATAAGAGTGATATAAAAGCAACAAAGTACAATTTTATTGTACAGTTAAGATATACTGTGATGATTTGTAAAGTGTGTCAAAATGTATAGACAACTATTTGCTCTTCTAGGTAAGAATTTAGTTTATTTAATTTGTTTTTTTAGCTAAATTACCTGAAATGATTATTCCCAGTTTATAATTTAGACGTTATTATACTATAATTTCTCCCTTAGAAAAATTGTTAGAACAAAAATTAAATTATTTCTGCATCGGAAATAGTGTAACGTTTTGATAATATGCATACGGCATCCTCAGGGTTTGATTTTACCAGTACACTATTTATCAGGACTGATTTGCTTTTAAATTATTTTTTAAAGAATACCAAATAACAAAATAAATTTAAAAAAATAGAATTTTTTAAGAAATGACGACCTACAGATTTTATGAAAAGGACCTTGGCGCATAAGGGAGGGGAGGCAATGTGTCCTTAGTGGATCTAGCTTCATAATTTTTTTCACAATTTTTGAAAGGGTGATAGAGGGTCAAAAAATTCAAAATCAATTTTTTTTCGCTATTTTTCAAAATCATCTTTTTTTATTATTTTTGAAGAATAAAAGTTTTAAGTAACTTTTCAATTAAACAGTAAACAAGAAAAATAATTTAAAAATATTTGAATATTATTAAAAAGTAGACGCACTTAAATAGCTTCAGCCTGACATCTCCTATACCTGAATTTTTTACCGGGCATGTGACCCCAATACCTCCTCCTCCTCCGACTTTAGATTCCAATCCCACCAACTGCCAAAGTTGCTTTCCTGTTACGTGTTGAAAACAATTGGCCAAAACCCATTTTCCAAAGAAAATCGAGGGGTCCTTTCAAAAAAAATTCGTCTCTATGAGTTCGTCTTAAAGCGTTTTAATTTAAAAGTTATTTAAAACTTCTATTCTTCATAAAAACTAAAAAATAACAATAAAATTAAAAGTTTTTCCACCAAAAAAAAAATAGCGAAAAAAAAATTATTTTAATTTTTTGACCCCTATCACCCCTTAAAAAATTATAAAAAAATTCACGAAGATAGATCTTTTACAGACTATATCACATATATTTTTTTCGTTATAAGGAGGCTCAACAGGCTTTGTTAAAAATATATTAAACATTTTTAAAGCCCAACAAAAATTGAATTTCCTGCCAAAAATTTTTGAAAAGAATTGTTTTTTATCCGCGCTTGAAAGACCTTTAGTTTGGCAAGTAAAATTAAAAAATCTTTTAATGCGGCTGAGATAAACAAAAAATCTTCATGATTCAATAAAACACTTTCTGAAACACTTACGCAAAAAAAAACAGGAAAAAGCACGTCTTTTTATTCTTAACAAGACTAGCTGGGTGAGATTTCCAAAAGTGAAAATTCCCCCCGAGCTTGCACCCATTAACTCGCCTTTTTCGACCCTTACGACACGGGCTTTTTCCCCGGAGAGTTGGAAAGCTGCACGTGTGCAACCTGTCCCCAAAAAAGGATCCAAAAGTATCTCTAACTATAGACCTATATCTTTTTTTCAGTTGTTTGCAAGGTAAGGGAAAAATTCTTTAAATTTCCCCAAATCTTAAAGTATCTGAAAACATAAGACTTATGATAGACAATATGGATTCCGTCACAATAGATCCACAGCTGATCTTCCTTTGTCTCACACAACGGGAACAAGCCCCTTGAGTTTCTTGGGAATTCCGGGCCCGTTGCTCTTGACATATCCAAAGTTTTGATCAGGTCTGGCATGATGGGCTTCTTAAAAATTTCCCTTCTTGGTCTTCCACCTAAGCTTTGTCTTGGCTTTCCAGTTTTCTTTTTTTTAATCGACGTATATCAGTTAGTGTAGATGGTCATTCCTCCAGCTTCTCCCAAATAAATCCCGGGGGGTGCCCCGGGGCTCAGTGCTGGCCCCCACGCTGTTTCTTCTAACATTAACGATCTTCTCTCTTCCACAATTCCCATTCATAGTTTTGCTGACGATAGTACCCCCCCATCATATTCAATTTCTTAAGCCACCGTGTAATTCTGATTTTGAAAAAACCCAGGTAAAGCAGATATCTTTTTCACAAGACCTCAAACTTATCTTGATTGGGGCGCCAAAAATCGTGTTCAGTTTAATGCCTCAAAAACACAGTCATTTGCTGTCGCGAAAAAGTTGCGAATGCCACCCTTACATTTTGAGGGGCCCAAGTTCTGCAGAACAAAGAGTCGTTTAATCTAGTCGGCGTTACTTTTGAGAAAAACCCTCAATCACAAACACATTTCATCCATAGCTTCGGCAGCTTCAAAAAAGATTGATTCCTCTTTCGACCCAGAAAATACTTTCTTCAGTCGTACATTTTATGTACCCCAAATCAGACCCTTGGAATATTGTTCTCATGTTAGGCGTCCCTTACAACACGGGGCCTTCTGACCCTTTCAAAAAGAGCTGTTCGTTTTTATTAATGATCCACGCTTCCTTTCTTGCCCATCGTATGTAGGGGTTTCGTCGCTCTTCTATAGGTATTAAGGCTTCTGCTCAGAGAAATTGGCCAGTATTATTCCTTCTCTGGCAGCTCCCAACAGAGCAACACGTAGTGCAATTTTTTGCATCCTTTTACAGTTTAGTTCGAGAGGCCCCGAACTTCCCGCTTTCTTCTTTCCCTTTATTCCTAGAGTGTCAAGACTATGGAACCTTGCCCGCAGAAGTTTTTCCTTCTCCTCCCAATTCCAAAAATTTAAGCCCCGTGTGAACAAACCCCCTCTCACCACATTGAAGACACCCACGGTACGTTAGTACTTAGGCATCAGCCAACTAAATTTTTATAAAAAATTAATAGGTATTGCTGCAAAATTATTTACTTTTAATTTAATTATTCTAATCAAGATGGGTGCTTTTTACGAGAAAAACACAAGATGTAATTTTTATGTAAAAGTGACCAGACTAACCAAAAAAAAACCCAATGAAAAATCCAGTGGCGTACCATTAAAAAAAATAAATTCTGTACGGAGCCCCGGTAGAAATTGAAAGAAAAGTGGAAATTATTTGCAAATAGGGTCCACCATATTTTTGGCTATAAAAAATCGCAAAATTCAGATTTCTGCTATCTTTTTTCATTTTGTAAATTTTTACGGCGCATTTGTGATAAAAAATGGATTAATTATAAAAAAATAAAATTTAAATGAGTTTTTGGGCTTTTAAAAACCAAAAAAATACTTTTTTTTTAATTTTTAATATATATATATATATATATATATATATATATATATATATATATATATATATATATATATATATATATATATATATATATATATATATATATATATATAATTAATTTTCCGATTTTTCCTATTTTTACGAGAAAATTTACAATTTAAAGAGATAAAAAACCACCACACAAAAAATTAAAAATTATAGTTCTGCTTAGTTTAAAAATAAGATGGGTTTTTTTAACGTTAAGTTGTAAATTTTTGATTTCTCAAAATGAGAAAAATGTATATATATATATATATATATATATATATATATATATATATATATATATATATATATATATATATATATATATATATATATATATATATATATATATATATATATATATATATATATATATATATATATATATATATATATATATATATATATATATATATATATATATATATATATATATATATATACAGCGGGGAAATGAAAATTTTGTTGAAAAACTTAAAAATTTATCATTTTCGGAGCCACAGAATGAGAAAAAAGTCCGATATCTTAATTTTTCAATTTTTTATAGCGAAAAATAGGTGAACACCACTTCCAAAATATAACCAAAAAATTTGCACGCCAGAAAATGCCTCTAAACAAAACTACCAATGGCGGCCACATATTTTGAATTACCCCTAATTTTCTTATTCGTACTATAGCCCTGAAGATGTCATATTGTAGATAAACAAAACGTGTTTTAGTATATCTAGATCTGTATAAATACAAAAATGATCTATATTAATTATAAAACTCAAAAACAAACCTATTTTATTACAGTATATTTTGTACATTTTGGAAAAACACAATGGGAATGTGCGCGTGAGTAAAAAAAATACACTTCTGAAGCAACCCAAACACGTTTTTTGCAATTTATGCTAGATTTACAGAAAAAAAAACTTTTTCCAGTAGTTGGTTACTATAGAAACTTAGATGATTTTACTAAAAAAAATCACACCTATACTTCATTGTATACGGGGCGCCAGAATACTTAGTTTCCACAATTTTGGACGCCCTGTACCATTTCATACAGTATTTTGAAAGTTACAATCTAAAATACTTACTTTTTTAGATCAAAATTAGAACTAGTTGCAAAACAAAACTTTTTTAACGCAAATGACTGAGCGCTTTTGTGGATATTTTTAATATTTTAGGGACTACACCAACAAATCTAATATATGGACAGGTAATGACGAAGAACTTGAAGGTTTCTAAAACATCTAAATTGCATCCGACCTTGTATCAAATTCACAATGGAGAAGGAGCAAAATTCGGCCTTACCTTTCCTCGACGTTCTAGTCAAACGAAATAATGGACATGTACAAACCTCGGTATACAGAAAACCTACCCACACTGGACAATATTTACACCAAAATTCTAATCATTCTAACGAAACCAAAGAGGGGTTATACGTACTTTATACACCCAGCAGTGACCTTATGCAACAGTAGGGAATCCCTGCAAGAGGAAATAGGTAACATAACTAGGATCTTAAGCAGAACGGATACGGTGAGGACTAGTAAACTAAAACAATCAAAAAATATCAAAATAAGACAAGAAACTCTAACTTGAACGAGACTCTACGTGACCAAATATTCATGACAATTCCATACATTAAAGGAACTTTCGGAAAAGACTGCAGAATCGCGAATAAGTACAATATTAAAACGGCATTTAAATCCCAAACTACTCTAAGAAGTATTCTCACCAAAACGAGACCAGACAATAATAGCCTTCAAACAATGACTGTATCTACCAAATTCTGTGATTGTGGTGAGGTATACATTGGGGAAACAAAGAGAATTTCCTCGAAGTAAGAGTTAAAGAACACAAAAAACATACGGAACGAGGTGAAACGTCGAAGTCAGTATTGCCGAACACGCTTGGTCAAAACAACACCGCATACAAATGGTTTCCAGCAAAACCATCTGGCAAAGAAACCACTGGAAGAAAAGAAAATTTAAGGAAGCTGCAATTATTGTAAACAACCAAAATGTATTTAGCAAACCTAGTGTAGAAATTCCGAATATCTGCTGCCGTTGCTGAACCGTGAAAAGTCGGTCAAGCTTCAGTGACCAAGGGATAGTATATAAGTCGTAGTTTTGAATAGCTTTAGTTATCACTTGAAACGGTTGGAGATACATCACTAACCGAAACGTTGTAACAGTTAACAAATAAAGACAATGGAAGTCCAAGATTTTAGTGTTATTGAAACCATTACATTGTCTAACACTTTCAAAGAAACGAAGGAAGGAAAGGTTTGGAAAGGGTCACCTTTTTTCCTTTTTTTTATTTTATTTTTTTTTAACTGTATTTTTTTGACATCACGTACTACACTATTTATTATAATGTATTTTTTTTTTAGTTTAAGTAAGCTTTGTTTATGAGTAATGTTTTTACTTAAGACAATAAAGCCATTTTGAAGTTTGAAGTTTGATGAAGTCACTAAACATGTTCATAGTGAACTGTACTGTTCAGGTAGCAAAACAATTTTGGAAATATTAGCAACTGAATTAATACCTAGTGGTTATTTATGTGATGAAATTTTTTATTAAAGTTTTTTAAAAAAGGATGAGTTATCTGAAAACTTGTCGACAACATTGTTTAGTGCCAAGAATAAAAAATTATAAAGGATGGTAATTATAATCGACAAGAGTTGTCACTGTTTTATAATATATTTTTAATTAATTCATTAAGAAAGATATTTTAGGCATATAACTTTAGCTTCTATGACTTGATTTATCAAAACATATAGTAAATATGTTAAAGAAATTTTTTTAATATTGCACTAGTTACAAAGCATTAAACAACCTTGATACAACAGAAGTAGGAACATCAGTTGTGTCTAAAGATGGTGACAAAACTTATTTCAAGACAACCATTGTTATTTCTTTATGTAGCTGGGATAACAATGGTTTCAATGAAGAAGCATTAGGTGAAAAAGACAATTAAATACATTTAAATAAATAAAAGCCTACAGCTAATCAGAATGATGCGATTTTAAAAGTTTTAAACTATTAAGAAAAAATCTTTAATTCAGTTAAATATGCAACCTTCAATACCAATTGGTAGAACAGATGTTTCACAAAAATATTCAAAATTATTCACAATTGATCGTTTGCTCTGAGTTTTATATAGACTATTTCTTGCAATTATTCAATTTAATAGCTGTATTTTCTCTAATCATCAGAAAAATTAGAATATTGTATCTAAAAACAGAATCGTTAAAATGATTTTAAAGCATTTACTTAATCAATTTATTTCATATCTAAGAGGAAGAAGGGGTATAAAAAATGGACCCATAAAGTTTTTGTGGCAGCATCCAGAATCAATCTGTGTTTTCTTTGCAATTTATAAAATGCGATCTTCAAGATTTTGCATACTCTGTTTCATCCAGCTCCCACTCTATTTTTAGCCAATGAACCAAAAATTGTCTTACAGGTTTTTTATTATAATTATATACCAATATATTATATACAGGGTGTCCTGATAGGGTCGTCCTCCTTCGGCGATATCTCGGAAAACGTTCATCGCATAGCTTTCGAAAAAAATTGTAGTAAAAGCGAAAGCGAGAAAATGCTGGAAATTATTTTCTAAGTTTCTTATTCCACCGTAGAGGGCTTAAAACTAACAACAAAATTAAAAATACGGATTATTTAACAATATGCCATATTAACTTATGTTGGTAATAGAGTTCTCACAAACTATGTAAAATAAGGAAACTTTTTTTTAAGCGTTTTTGCCTAATCTGTCAAATATAGGGAGGAAGGAGCGAATGTACATTTGAAAAAATTAAATAATTTTTTTGGCTTAACCGATCTTGGATAAACTAGGTGCCGTTTAAAAGAGCTTTTATTAGAGCTTAAGATAAAATATTGGTATAAATAATTTATTTTTTGTTTTATCCCTACCCGCTAATTTGTGTCAAAGTTTTAAATTTTTCAATTTTTTCAAAAAAGTTAAATACAGCGGTATTATTATTATAGGCCTATTAAAAAGAGCATAAAAGTAAAGAAACTGCTAAAAAACCGCATTCGATACTCTAGTTAATTCTCAACTTATTGCCGAAAAAACTGCATTATTACTTGTATTCTTTACTATTTTGAGTTGTCAGATAAACAACGCGGCGTTTTTATTTGTTGCACAAATCTGCAAAACGGTGCTTGGTCTAACGTATGCAAAGTAAGCTTAAAATAAATTTTGTTTTATTTGCTTATGTGATGGACGCCTGATATAATAATTGACTAAAATATGTTTTTTTTTTTTAATTTTAGAATGACGTAAGCAAAAACACTGAAAAAAAGATCAGTTAATTGCCCTTGTAACTATGGTTACTAACTTTTTGAACCAATGCGATACTTTTTTGTTTAGTTGTTTTTTCTTTCGTCATTCTTAAACAAAAATGAATAGACTATAAGTGTGTTGTTGGCTTGTTATCCAGATGTATTACTTTTTCCCAAAGATAATATTATTGTAAAATTTATTCTGCATAAAATATAGTTTTTAAACAGTTGTTTTCTCGAAATCCTTATAAATTTTGTATAGATATGTAACACAGTGTAAAAATAATAAAACACCTTAAGCATGTTAAAAAAGGTACAATAAACTATTAGCTTACTTTGTTGTCGATAGCGTTTTGTAACTCGTCATCCCCAGAGGAGGTCTCAATATCTGGGAAAATCTTACATCTTCCTGTTTTTTTACTCAAACTTGTTAGGTTTGTTTTTTTTTCAGAACTTACTTTTTCTTTGATTTGGTATAGAACTTTCCCATTTTGTTAGTACTGACAAGGAAATTTCCTTCTTTCATAAGCTAATAGTATGTCGACTATTTAATTTGCTTAACTTTTCACTTTAAGAATCGGACCTTCCTCATTTATCTTTTTAACTTACCTAAAACTCCCTTTTGTGCATATTCTGGGACCTTCTGCTTTGTTTAGAATTGTATCATCCATAATTTAAATTAAGTCAGTTTCTCTATAATAGCTTATAATGTTACAATCTTTGTTCTCAATAACCGTATTTTCTTCTTAATTCTAAGGCCAATTGTATTCATAAATCTTTTACAGTTTTAGATATATCACTATTATTTAAATATGTTAAAATTCTTGCAGATTCTTTTAGTATTCTGTCTTGGTGTTTTTTTTTTTGTATTTTGAAAAATTTTATTTTATCTGTCAAATCCAACGTTGTTTTATTTAGTAGGTATCTTTTATTTTCTTGGCCTCTAAAAATCTATTTTTAGTACTGAAGGTATGACAGTAACAAAAGTTCTTAAATTCTTATTCAATAAAACAAAAAATACTCTTGTTTATACATATAACTGTTTCACGAGGGTTTGTACTTTCGTCAACTTCCTCTACCTTTAACAAATTAAAAAGGTCAAAACAGACTGAAACAAATTAATGACGTCAAAAAGGTTGGTCGTTTCTTAAAATCAAAATGGCTGCCGTTCAGCAGCTGATTTTTAAAGCTACAACACAATATCCTAAAAATATGGGTTATGAAATTATGTCATTTTTCAAACTTGTCAAAAATTGTTTTGTCAAAAGTAACGTCAGATTTCAGTTTTATTTTCGTATTTTTATTGTGTAAAATGCCTCGACGGTATTCAGAAGGTGAACAAAATATGATTTTAAACCTTATTGACTATTTTCCCCACACAGGAGAGATGCAGGAATTAACCTGTTACTACTTACTGCAGTTTTAGAGGTAAGTAGATTTATTCTTGTGGTTTGTTATTGGTACATATTAAAATGTAAATTATGACTATATTTCTTTGAAAACGTTTGTTGCTAGCAAGGTATAAGATAGCACGGTACAAGAATATTATAAAAATAAACCAATTTATAGACCGTCTTTTTTTAGCCCGAAAATCGGAAAGAGTTTAAAATAACTGCAAATCGTTATATCGCATATTTCTGTCTGGTTTCTATAAGGCTTAATTTAACACATGTCATATAGGTACAATGTCGACGTAGATGGTTTCTTTATATATAATTTTCGGTTTTGACAAAAATGACGTCATCATTATGCTTTTGTATTGTTTTGACTTTTCCGTCTAAACTGAAGTGAAATTTAAAATCCATTTATATAAAAAGTATTCCTATATAAATTGACAAATATATTTTTTATTAAACCATCACTTTTACATTTATATCTTAGTTTAAAGGAGCAATCTAATGATGCCACTTCTTACAGTGTGGCTCAAAATAATGTTTTCCTGGATTTTGGAAATTTTGATCCAGTAAGTGGCATCACTAGATACCTAATTAAAATAAAAACATTAGGAATAGGTTAGTAATTTTCAGCTTCTATAACTTTTGTACTCTTAGTATTTCTCTGTCGTAAACGGTTTTGGAGTTATCGAGCTTTGTGACTCAATGGTCATTGAGTCACAATCTTATTATTTTTAAATATGTTACTAAATCTACTAGTTATCGTTTTTAGATAATTTTATTAAAAAACGAAGTGATCGATTTAATTATTATTTTATTAAAAAAACCTGTTACTCATAAAATAATCGCCTTTTTAGGCAGTTCTCGACACATTTTTTGTCATGTCTGTATGAAATACCTCTTGTATATTGAATATAAAAATTGAATATTATAATTTAAAAAAAAGTGACAAAAGTGCCAGAGTCTTGCAGGTCGGTCTTGGTCTTGCGTAGTCTTGCACCCCTCGGTCTTGGTCTTGGTCTTGGTCTTGCATACCCCGGTCTTGGTCTTGGTCTTGCAAGCGAGAGAGAATGCAGTCTTGGTCTCGGTCTGCTCTTGTTGCAAGACCAAGACCAAGACCGGCCCTGCTCATCACTAATTTAAAGGGGGATTCTAGACTAGAAGCCCGAATTTTGTGCGTTTTTTGACGGTCGATAAAAAAACAATTAGTTGTTTGGCTATCCATTTTTTTATTATTCATTTATTTTAAGAACTCACAAAAAAAAAGGAAAACAAATATTTCACAAAGTAACACGCTGTTGAAGAGGAAGGGAAAAAACAGCGTGTCCATCTTGTAACGATTTCCTCTCTTCTGGTCATTTAAATAATAAAAAAATAGTAGATTCTTTATCCATATATAAGCATCATGATGGCAGAAAGAAAAAAAAATATTTCGCAAAATGGCGATTTCTCAAAGAAAAAGGTAGGTTTTTTCAGTTATTTTTTAACTTTTTCGAATTTTTAAAAAAATAGTAAAAATTAAAAATTTTGATTTTTTGTTGGTTCCTGCTATAGAGGGATATATATTAAGTGGAATAGAAAATGCTTTACAATTTTTAGGTCTACTGAAAAAATAGACAGTGAATAAAATTTAAACTTGAAATTTCGCAACATAGCTGAGATATGTCACCTTAATGTTGATAATGTGTCAAAGTTCCTCCATTCGCTATACATTCGTTAAGTCGTCGAGGCATTGATTGGATTAGGTGATTGATGTCTTCTTGGTATATTATATCATAGGCCATCTGAATTTGGTTTCGTAGAGCCTTCAATGTTTGTGGAAAATGCGGTAAATTTTGCAACATTCTGCCCATCATATCCCATACATGCTAGATAATAATAATAATAATAATAATAATATTCAGAATTTGGTGTTTTTACAATATACATATTACAGTATAATTATAAACCATATTGTATTGCACATTAATAATATAAATAATGCACCTAGGGAACTGAACCCCTGTATGTACATACTCAAATCTGCTATTTAGTTTATTCTAGTCATAAGTAATATCACAGTTACATTTAAAATAATACATCAAATTTATGAGAGTTGGTTGAAATAAATGCTTTACAGAAATGGCCAAACTTTTTTATATTTACGATGTTTTTTATTTCTTTTGGGATTAAATTATAAATTTTTGGTGCTAGATAGTTAATCGATCTAATATTAATATTAGTATTGCTGCTAGGAATTAATAGTTGTTTATTGGTTTTTGATCTGTGTCACGAGAATGGTTAATATATTGTTTCAGTTTAGAATTCTTATGAACAAAAACACATAAGGAATAGACAAAGAGGGATCGAGCATTAAGGATTTCGGTAGAATACAATAGTTGCGTAGAATATCTTTTGTTTTTTTGTATATGATTTTTAATATATAATTTTGGATAATTTTAAGAGGATATAGAGAGTTTTCGTACAGACCTCCCCACACAACTATTCCATATCTTATTAGGGATTCCACTAAAGCTCTATATAGACAGATTAGCATTTTTTTATTGAGTATTTCACGGAGTGTGTAGAACTTGTGAATCAATTTTCTTGATGTTTTTTGTCAACCTTGATATATGTGGACCCCATTTTAAATGCTTATCTATTATGATGCCAAGATACTTTATATTGTCTACTTCTGTTATTGGCAAGTCTAAATTTTTTATATTCAGTTCGTTAAAATGAGGACGGTTAGCAGCCAGTCAGAGAAAAGGCTATATAGTTTGTTTTACTTGCGTTTAATGTTAATTTATAGCAATCTAACCAGTTTTTTATCAATTTAACACCACCCACACCACTTCCTTGCCTGAGCCCAGGAGTCTCCAGAAAATATAGCCACTGTATCATCAGCATAAGAAATGAGCGCACCACCATCTATATTCATGGCAGTAAGAGAGAATTTATGTAAATTATAAAAAGTACTGGACCTAAAACGGTTCCCAGGATACCAATTTTACAGGCAGCGGACGTTCTTTATCTCCTCCTATTTTACTTTCTTAATTGTTTGTCGCTCTCGTCCAGATAGGCCGAAGATTGATCCCAACGCAAAGACCCAACCCATAGGTGTTTAGAACACTCAGAAGCAAGTGATGAGGCACCGTGTCGAACGCCTTCGCGAGATCAAGAAAAAACAGCTAAACACTTTTACATATCCAAGTAAGAAGTAATTTTTCCAACAAGTTCATAGATTGCATTTTCAGTACTTAGACCATATCTAAAAACCAAATTGGTTATCGGATAAGATTTCATTACATACAAAGTAACTTACAATTCTATCCTTCAGGCATTTTTCAAAGATTTTTGAGAAATTATTTATCACACTTATAGGTCGATAATTTGAAACATCTCTTTTATCTCCAGCTTTATATATCGGTGTAACAATTGAGAATTTTAGTAATTTAGGAACTTTGCCTAATTTAAAAATGATATTTATTATATGCATTAAAGGATCTAATATGTAAGGATGAATAAATTTTATAATTTTAGCATCAATTCCGTCTAAACCCGATGCACAGTCATTCTTAAGAGAGTTTATGTAGGATATTAATTCATTTTTACTAACTGGTCTCAGAAACATAGATGATCTTGCGTTATATTTTATTTTAAATTGTGTGGCATGTGATTTAATTTTTTTATACATATTTAGACCAATATTCGTGAAGTACTTATTACAATAATTTGCCATCTCCTTATCAGTAGCAAAGCCAACACCATTGTCCTCTAATTTTAATTTTTCATCAGATTTAGAAACTTTTTGATCTGTAGCTTCAGCAATTAGTTTGTAAATATTTTTTAAGTTGTTCTTGTTATTTTCTATTTCCCTTTTATAATAATTATGTTTACATTTATTTATCACTTTGTTGAGGTTATTTCGATATTCTTTATAATGTCTATTATTATCTTCATTGAAATGAGTCAAAAGCATTTTCTTAAGCTTATCTCTGTGTTTTATAGAATTTATAATCCCCGTTGTTATCCATGGTTTAATTTTGTTATAAGATTTTGTTGTAACAGTTTTTTCAGTTTTGGATTGATTAAAAATGTTGAAAAATATGTCATAAAATTTTTGCAGGGCAATTTCAGGGTCATTTGCGTTGGTGACATCTGTCCAGGTTTGATTTCTGAACAAATTCCTCAACATATTGTAATCCACCTTTGTAACTGTATATGTATTCATTTTTGGAAGTTTTTGCGTTATAGGCTTTATTTTATCAATATTAATCATTATAGGGTAATGGTCTGTTACCGATGAATTAAGAACGTATGAAGAATACTTCAAAGAGGTGGTATTAAGCCTTGCTCTGACAAAGATATGATCTATACATGATTGTGAACTATTTGTTACTCGAGTGGGAGTGTTTACTGCTGATAAAAATCCAAAATGATTTAAACTAGTAACATATAAATTAACAAGATTATCTTCATGATCACACAGATTTATATTTACATCACCCATAATAATATCAATGTGGTTTTGTTTTTTTGTAGTTAAATAATCTTCAATATCATCCAGAAAGCTCTGAATATTTGTTGAAGGAGGCCGGTACAAACAGGTTATTCCAAATTCAGTATTTTCTATTTGAAAAATAATTTCTGTAAGAGTTACTTTAGATCTTGTTAGTTTTATATTCTGAAAATTTGCATTTAAATTTGATTTAACAAAGATTACAACCCCGTCGTTTTTATTAATGTTGGCATCATTGTAAAACACTTCATAACCTTGGATGTTGTATACCTCATCAATATGCCAGCACTCGCTTAATATAATTATGTCAGTAAATTTTATATTATATGCTTCTAAGAAAGTTAAAAAATCATTAAAATTTTTACGAATGCTACGTATATTGAGATGCAACACACTAAGTAACTTATTATCTAAAGAAATTTTCTTGTATAAATTATCACAGTCAATCACTTCATGTTGTATGTTGGATCTAAGTAAGTCAAGCTCATCTAGTATACCAACTTCTTGTTGTTTATTAGCCATGACCATAGTCTATTTTACTTTTTAGCACACTCACGAGATATTGAAATGATGGACATAAGGGATCATTTGATGTATGTTCAATATGGTATTTTAAATTGTATTTTTTATTAGCGTTAATACAATTTTGACACTGTTTCCTATTTTTTGGACAGTCTTTAACTTCATGTTCTTCAGCACAGAATTCACAAACTAGTTTATTTTGACAGTCACTATTTTTATGATAAGCTTCCTGACACTTAAAACATCTCGGAATTGACAAGTCTTCATAAACAGGACATCTTTCCCAACCAATAAATACTTTTTTGCATGCATAAATTTATGAAATAGACCTGGTGAGCATTCAAGAAAAATTGTTGAGGTGTTCTTATGCTTTAATTTTTTAACAAATGTAATTTTTAGTTCATCAGTGCTCACAATGAAGTCATTCTGTTCCCTTAGACTATTTTCAATTCCTTCCGAGTCAAGATTTCCTTCGTAGTTAGTTATTTTAATTCGAGGTAGTTTCATTTTAGTTAATTGCACTTCATACTCAGTAAGTATATCTTCAGCATTAGATTTTAGTATTTCTGTGTCTTTTTTATTTTCACATTTAATAATAACACAGCCATTCTTTGTGGTACGAGTATTTTTTATCCCAATTTTTAAATTTTCCAATTTAATATTTTGTTTGATATCACTATTTGTCTTATCGGCATGCTGTTGTTTTTTTGGTTTGATAATTACACTTGGAATACTTAGAATTTTAGGCTTATTAGTATTTTGTACAGTCTGACTAAATGACAGGTGATTCCATTTGGGTACTTGATCCTGATTTTTCTCTAGCTCTTTAATTTTTTGTTTTAATAATTGAATTACGTCATCTCTACCTGCTATTATGTTATCTTTATCCTTGATGGTATTTTTCAATAGCAACCGGGTATCAAAACTTCGACATTTTTCACAGTGGAATTTCATCACTCTTTCCTTGAGTTGAAGTACCTTAACTTCAGATGAAGTTAATTTAGAGCAAGTTTTGCAGTATCCTGTTCTGCAACCATCACAAAGAAATATGTTATCTTTTTGTTTTGTTTCCTTACATTTGCATACATCGCATTCCATGTTTTAAGGTTATGTCTGCTAAACATGTGGATGGTAAGAAAAACCGTTTAATTTTCCTCCGAATTTACGTTTTTTTCGAGAGATGCAGCACTCTACTAAAGACTACAACTACTCTGCTAATTTGCTGTAATAGTTACGAGAAACTAGAAAATTTATAACAACGTGTTGACATAACAAAACGTCGTCGAACAATCCTATAAAGGGTAAAGGTCTGGAGATCGAGGAGGTCACTGAAGCAGATTTACACCGAACGCTTCTAAAAAGTCTAAACTAACACGTGCGACATGCGGTTGTGCATTGTCCTTCTGAAAAAGTGGATCTTGCAATGATTTCAAAAAGGGAAGCAGATGTGGTTGTAAAACTTCGTGGATATAGTGCTGGGCAATCATGCTACCTCGAATGAACACTAATCATGACTGCTGCCGTAAGCAATGACACCCCATACTATACAAACACAGTGCGATGAATATGCTGTTTGATGGATATTCCGTCTTTCACCAGGTCTTCTCCCTTACTCTTGCACGGCCATCATGTGTGCCCAAACAGAAGCTGGACTTATCGCTAAACACGACTGAGTTCTATTCCAACGAACAAACTGGCGGCTAGCGCCACTTTGGCTTTCACTTTGTGCGCATGGACATAAGATCATATCAACTGCACCTAACCTAACATTTTTGTATTTTGTTAATTTGTATACTTCTGTGTTTTTGTTTAGTAAAAAATACGCGTATCAATATTATTTTGTGTGATTTTTATTATTATTTAGTAAAATGGACATAATTTGCCAAATTTGTAATAACATTTTTCGTAATTTTCTAAGTTGCTCCAACTCCGATTTTGACCAAATTTGGTACACGGGTTTTTTTTGGGCGCCGAATCAATACAAAATTTCGACCTAGACAGAAAAGTTTATTTTTCCTACTTTTTAGTGATTTATCACGTCGTGGTTAGTTCTGGTTAGTTACTTTAACTAACCACGACCGATCAGAAAGGAGGGCTTTTGAATTTGTGTAAATTATTCCTACTTAGAAGTTATTAACAAAATTTAAATAATTTTTAATGTAGTATTATTACGTCTAAAATATTATTAGGAAAAATATAAGCCGATTTAACTAAACAGGACCAACCATGACCGATTAGAACTAAGGGCTTTGAATTTGTCTACATTATCCCTACGAAGAGTTATTAACAAAATTTTAATAATTTTGAATTTATATTTATTACGGGCCGTATTAGGTCCATCCTGTTTGGGTCAACCAGGTAATCATTTTTTAACTGCAAGTTTTATTTAGGCTAACCCTTATTTTGGGGTGTAATTTAGCTGTTATTTTTAATTGATGGTTTGGGCCGCAATTTGACATATCCCCTTTATTTCTTACCGTTTTGGAAACCCCACATGATCAACAAATTTAAAACGCCCTATACACAACGGACGGCTAATTAAAATTAAAACATACTCTTTACAGAGTTTGATCAACTTATAATTCTTATATTATAACTATTTTTTTATCCATTAACCATTACTCCTTTTAACACTCAAAGGCAGGTGTAAAAAGTATAATGATCATAATTTTAATGTAAGGATAGTGGAGCTAAAACAAGTTGAAAAGCTCATATGACATATGTGTCAAAACTTGACAGATTTTTGTCTTAACGATGTAAAAGTTTGAGCTTTAAAAGCAATTATATCTGAAGGCCTTAACCACTGGAAACTTTTCTCTTAATCGCTTATCAGCAGATTCATTTGCTAATAAAATAAACAAAGTTTCAAATGTTTCAATCTAGAAATAAATAAAAATAATTATAATTTTTTTCCCCAATTAAAATGTAAAACAACAGAGTGTCTCAGCTAAAGCCTTGTGTAGTCAGTTGTAAATACGTGTTCGACGGCCGCGACATTTTTGTTGTTTTTAAATCGAGAAAATACAGATATGTTATAAATTTACAACTGTAGTGTCCAAAAAGGCGGGTACGCATATGAGCACGTACGCGTGAATGGGCAACTCTATACGCATGAGCATACGTATGTGTACGTCCTATGTGCAAATTTGTTTGAAACCGTATGCATTCGGCCGCACCCGATCCAACTGTTGTCGGTACATCAAAGTGAGGCATCGCCCTCGTGCGCTGCTCACCTGTGCTCAGTGTGATGGAAATAAAAATTCATTTCGAGGCAGCCACGTGTTGTTGGTTTGTAGTAGTAGTGTGTGTCTCGTATATTTTTAATAACAATATTACGAGTATTTTTTTAAATGCAACAATTGAATGGTCTCAGCAAATTCTTGAAGTATTATTCAAAAAGGGAGATCTTATGAAAACCAAGACTCCCGTTGTATTATAATACCATTAAAAAGGCAGACGCTTGGCGAGAAATAGCTGAGATTTTAAATGTAGAGGTTCAAGAAATTAAAAAGAAAATCAAAGTTCTAAGGGGTCATTCAGCCGAGAGAAAAGAGAGTAAAAAAATGAACTGGTAGAGATCGAACGCTGGGCCGATACGTCACTTGCCCTGCTATGGCAAACCCGTATAAAACCGTGACGTATCGGTGTTGTTCTAACAGCGTTCGATCTCTACAGGAAAAGGTTTGTTAATGACATTTTTGAAATTTCGCACCTGCGCACGTTCAGCGTCATCAGAATCTGAATTGGCCATATTTATGAACTACTAAAACACAAGAAAATACCACCACATTTCTCTATGGATCGATTCCGTACAACGCCTCGTGCGTCCACGTTCGTCTAGGTTCCCAAAATTATTTTTCCCTATAAGCCGCACCGAATCCGAGGCAAACGGTTCAGCCTCGGACTGCCTCATTCGCATTCGTGCTCATATGCGTACCCGCCTCAAGATTTGTAAAAACGAGATGTGTGCAACCGAGAAATCTTATTCTTCAAGCAAAATAAAAAGTGCCGTTTTAAAACATAATAATTTGTGCTCTTAAAATGAATATTTTGCCTATTTGTGGTGAGAATAATTATTTTTTAATTACAAATATTAACCAAACAATAATGTATTGTTTTTTACATAAATTTAATTTCAAATTAAGTATGAAAATAAATTGCAAGAAGTAAATTTTATTATTTGTATATAAATAAATCTCCTTAAAAAAAGTGTAAATATGTGTGTTGCCAATTTTTTTAAACTTTGAAAGGCCTATTTCGTAAACAGTTAATGTTGACCCATATGTTTTTGGCTTTTTCGACTTGTTTTGAACTCCACTATCGCCCATTAAAACGTGTGAGCATCATGTTTTTACACCCTGTATAAATTAACTAGCAAAGTTAAATAATTAAACATCCCGCGAAAATCTAACGCATGCGTACAATGTAAAAGCCAAAGTGGAACTGCGGCGCTAGCCGCCAGTTGTTCTATTCCATATTCCATTCAAGTCTCTCCCTACCCTCTACCAATCGTTTAGTGATGAGCAAAGCAAGACCAAGACCCAGACCGGGCTAGTCTTGGTCTTGGTCCTGCACAATCCAGCCTTGGTCTAGGGTCTTGCTGCAAGAGTCTTGCTGGTCTTGCTTTTTTTTGATAGAAATAATTTAAACTAAGCCATCCGAAATAAAATATATTTTTTTAATACTTAATAATAAATAAAGATGGAGACTATGTTTTTTGCTTAAAAATTTTAAAATATACCAATTTTAACTCTACACGTTCATTTAAATTATTTTTTTAAAAGCATATTTTTAAATGAAGGGGAATAATGCTTTAAACATTTAGTGCCATATAGAAACATTTAGTAATAAGAAATATTTATTTTTTTTAAGAAGAAGCATATAAAATTAAAGCAAATACAAAACTGTGTACTGTGTGAGCAGGAAAATAATAGACTTTAAATTTCCAACTAGATGCAAATTATGAAAATGATTTTGATATGGGAAACATGGTGCCTGATTAAAAAAACAATTATTCAAGAAACTTTACAGTTCATGGGAACTATTTATCTTCAAATTAGTCTAATATTTTTCGTGCAAAGTTGGTACAAATACTTAATAAATATCCGCGTAAAATGTGAAATTATTTTCTGTTCCAGAATTTTCAGAAGAATCCACTGCCCCTCAAGAAAATTTCCCTATTTTTAGCTTTTAACCCAAAATCAACAATTTATAGCGAAAAATCCATTAAAAAAAATAGTCACCCTGTAGATTATGCTGGAAATAGATGAACTGTCATATAGGAACAATGTGGACGTAGATGAGATTTAAATATTTTTTTTTTGGTTTTGACAAAAATGGCGTTATCATTAATTTTTTGGCATTGTTTTGACTTTTCCGTCTAAACCGGAAGTGATATTTAAATTCCATTTATATAAAAAGTATTCCTATATGACATGACAAATATATTTTTATTAATCCATTACTTTTACAATTATATTTTAGTTTTAAGAAGCAATCCAATGGTGCCACTTTTTACAGTATGGAACAAAAATAATTTATTTTTGGATTTTGATGCACCCTGTAAGTGGCATTACTAGATAGCTAACTTTAAAAAAAAATATTAGAAATATGAAAGTAATTTTCTGCTTCTATAACTTTTGTACCCCTAGTTTTTCTTTGTCGTGAACGGTCTCGAAAATATCATGCTTTGTTGGGCCATTGAGTCACATTATTTTTGAAACATGTTATTGAATTTACTCGTTATCGTTGTTAGAGAACTGTATAAAAGAACAAAGTGATCGATTTGAATATTATTTAAGAAACCTGTTACTCATTAAGTAATCACCTTGTTGGGTAGTTCTTCTGTCCATATGAAATATCTCTGTTGTTGTGGAAAATTGATATCTAAGTGCTAGTTGCCTTAAATAACCTGTGGCTTTGTATTCTGTCTTTGGCGTCCAGTACCAGAACTAAACAAATCCAACACAGAGATATCATAATTTTGGGTGTTGCATTTTCTATGTATATAAAGAAAATTTAGGCTAACTTTCAAGAAAATCGGTCAATTAGAACTTGAGACTTTGTAACAAACGTTATCTAAATTAATAAATATCTAAACTATCGAAATTCAAAAAATCGATTTTTTCAACTTTCTAGACTAGAAAAACAGGTATGACCCTTGTATGTCAATTAATTGATAGTCATGAAAAATTGAAATGAAACGAAAAATCATTCACTTTGCATTAAAATCGCTCGCCAATTTGCCAAGATGATTGATATTAAATCCGTCGATTTACACAGATTCTTTATATCAACTTATCAAATATTAAAATTATGATCTAAAGAAAACCATACACGTTGCAATAAAACTTTAAGTGCTGGAGTCTGCTAAACATCTTTTTTAAGAGCGTCCCACTAAAAGTAGTCACAGACATTTAAATCAGGAGAATGTGGCGGTCATTTTAGTAATTCATCAAAAGCGGTTCTCGGTTGATATATAAATCATATACAGGGTGGTCCGTTTATTAGGGGCCTTTTCTAGGAAATTATAGGTTATACGGGAAAAGTATTCTTGTAAAACTTGTTTATTGTTAAAGTATCTTTAATTTTATGACATTTTTAGGTTTGTTGTACTTTATATTAAGTGATTACAATGCTTGCAAAGTTGATTTTTTTTTAATGAAACACCATATATTTTGACATTTTTGGATAGCCCTTTCAAAGGCAAATCTTTAGAATGGATGGAATTATGTAACCGCTATGACTACGATGCTAATTGACTTTAAAAAATGCAAATTTTTTTACGACACTAATTTTAATCTTTTAAAATTTATTTTAAAATATGTAAAAAACTAAGCAGCGTTGCTAAGATTCCCAAACTGTCACTTTTCAGTTTTTTTTTAATGAAACACTCTGTATATTATTCTTTTTTTGAACAGTCACTTTAATTGCAATTCCAATAATATAACATAACATAATTTTTGATTTTTTGTTTTGGATTCAATGGCACATTCAAAAATTGGATATAAGATTTTAATTATTAATATAAAACTGTAAATTAGTTTATCAATGTGGCCACAGCCATTTTAGGATGATGTTAAAAAGTCATATTAAAAACAGAATATCAACTTTCCACAATGTAGCCCAATTTCGCAAATGAATAAAATTGTTGTTAACGAGCTAATGCATAGTTTCATATCTAATCATTTAAATTCCTTAACCACTTTAAATCTGCCAATTAAGCAAAACTATAAGTTTGTGAACCTATACTTGTGTTATATCGTAGGGATTGCAACAAATCGCCATTAAAAAATATAGTAATATACAGGGGTACCTCATTTGGGCCTTTAACTGAACTGTAAAAGGATGCATAAAAGTTGCACTACGTGTTGCTCTGTTGGGAGCTGCTAGAGAAGGAATTATACTGGCCAACTCCTCTTATGTAGCTGTGAAAATACTATAGAAGAGCGACAGATCCTCACAGCTCGACGGTGGGTAAGAAGAGGAAGCCTTTCGTGAGCGTTGGATCATTAATAAGACGAACGGGTCTTCTTTGAATGGAGTCCAGAATGCTAAGTGTTGTAGGACGCCGTTCCCCAGACATGAGAACAATATTCTAAAGAGGTCTGATTTGGGATACATACAGAGTACAGATTGGAAGCGAAGAGAAATATTTTCTGGCTCGGAAGAGAAATCCAATTGAAGCTGCCGAAGCTTTGGATAAAATATGTTTGTGCCAGTTGAGGTTATTCTCAAAAGTAACGCCGACAAGATTAAACGAATTCTTTGTTCGTATGAACCTGGCCGCTCATATGTAAGGGATGAGCATTTGCAGACTTTTTCGCGACATGCAATGATGACTGTATTTTCGAGGCATTAAACCGAACAAGATTTTTGCCGCCCCAATCCAAGATAAGTTTGGAGGTCCTGTGACAGAGATACCTGTACGACCGCGCTTATTTTCGAAATCAGGACACGGCTTAAGAAATTGAATACTAGAAATGGAGGGTACTATCGTCAGCAAAACTATGAATGGGATTGGATTGTGGAAGAGAGAAGATCGTTAATGTGTAGAAGCAAAGACCGGGAACTATAATATTCTTTGGTAGAAGAAACAGCGTGGGGTGCCAGCACTGAGCCCTGGGGCACCCCAGCCAAGAGCAAAGCTTAGGTGGAAGACCGTAAGAAAGAAGTTTGTTACAGTCGATCGATGCCGGTATCTGATCGAAAGCCGATTATGTCAAGAGCAACGATCTGGGATTCACCAAGAGACTCAAGGACTGGTCTCAGTTGTGTGAGACAAAGGAAAGAAGGATCAGCTGTGGATCTACTGTGACGGAATCCATATTGTCTATCATGTAAGATCCTATGTTTTTCCAGCATACTTAAAGATTCGGGAATTAATGAATTTTTCCATTACTTTGCAAACCACTGAAAGAAGAGATATAGGTCTATAGTTGAAAGGAGATCTTTGGATCCCTTTTTTGGGGACAGGTTGCACACGTGCAGCTTTCCAACTCTCCGGGAAAATGCCCGTGTCGTAAGAGATCTGAAAGGAGACGTGGCAGATGGGTGCAAGCTCGGGAGCACATTTTTTAAGACGATTGTTGGTATGCCATCCAGCCCAGACGATTTTTTAGTATTAAGAGAAGAAAGAATACGCTTGATCTGTTTGACTTTAAAAATTAAATCGGACATTTTATGAGAGAAACAGGGACAACTGTTGGAAGGGAAGATTAATAGAGATCAAGCCGCAGAATTGGCAGCAAATTGCTGGCAAATAGTCTGGCTTTTCCCTTGGAGGTAGAGACAATTCCATCTTCAGAGATTAGGGGTGGAAAAGAATTTGTGCAAAAGGACTAAATAGTTTTTGGCAAAGAACCAGAAAGCTTTACTGCCATTTGAGCAAGAGAGAACTTTATCTTTTTATTCGATTGTTAAAACGGTTTTTTGCTTCTGAGGTAGTCTGATTATACTTTATCTTCGCTTCGATGCTAGCCTGTCGATTTTCGGGACTGGGGTTTTGAAGAAACTTTTTGTGGGCTTGAATTTTTAAAAGTCTGGCTTTGTCACAGGATTTAGAAAACCACGGTTTGTGATTTGAAGTTATGGGGTTTTTTGTGGGGAATATAGGTCTCAATGCCTAGTTGAATTGTTTCGGTAATTTGTTTACATATTTGAAAGGATCGAAAGTAGAAAAGCAGGTAGGATCTAAGGGTAGCTGGCAAAGAAATCTCTGGGACCATCCCAGTCGGCCAAATTGTAGTGCCAGACGGTTCGTGGCGGCATGCTTTCAGTTGCCTCAAAATGAGGTGAGTAAGGATATACAGACCAAACCATGGTCAGAGCGACTAAGTAAGCAGTTACTGATGCTTGATAGAGTTCGGGGTAGCAATTAAGAGAACTAGGGGGTTAGAAACTAAATGTAACAGTTTGAAAACCTTGGCAACAATACAAAATTTTAAATTATCTTGAAGAAAATCTTTAATAAGTTCGAACGGGCAACACAGACACATAGGCCAAACAAGGCTATTTCGGAAATAACTAAATTAACATAAATCGACCAATTTTGATGCTGTAGTCTGTCATAAAATTGTGTGCATGTATTTTTAGGACACTCTGTACAAATTTTATTATTTTATAATGATGCACATCGCATGCAGATAACTTAAAAATAATTCAAAAACACTTATTTAAAATAAGAACCAAGTTCCTATCCAAAACTCTCGGCCTCTAAATACGGAGATCTAAAATTAAACCAAGTTCTTTTAATTTGGCAACTTTTTACTGATCTGTCTGTCTATATTAATGTTTAAATTTCATATCCAACAAAGTTATGATGGGGAAAAATACCCTACCTTCCTTGTTATATACACACTGCGTGGGTTGGGCCAGAACTTGGCTTAAAGGATAAAAAATCCATCATTCTACTCCTCTTAAATCAAGTCTGGTTTGATAGTATATGGCCACCTTTAATAAATCATCATCTGACCACAGCTCAGCTTATTACATTAACAGCCGACAGAAGATCGCAAAAGCCAGGAAACAAGAAACAAACGATACACATGATGAGACAGGCAGATGTTCTCTCTTCGGCCAACCTGATTGGAGGAAGAATCATTTGTTTAACTGTCATTAGAGACGATGTGATGTGCCATGTCGGCCTTTTCGATGCTCGCTTGTCCTCAGAGTTTTCACTTGTCTAGTCGAGGAGTACTCGACTTGATGGATATGTGCCACGTGATATGTTAATGTGCATGAAGATCGTAATGGAAAAGTCAACTTTTGATTTGATATCTTTGTCAGCTTTATAGATCTACGTGGATCGTGGCTTATAAATTTTTTTAATGATATTATAATGATGTATATATATATATATATATATATATATATATATATATATATATATATATATATATATATATATATATATATATAAATATATATACAGAGTGTAAAAAGTATGATACTCATGACTTTAATGGGCGATAGTGGAGCTCAAAGCAAGTCAAGTTTATATGACATATGTGTCAAAACTTGACAGATTTTTGTCTAAATAATATCAAAATGACAAAATTTGTAAAGAATTTCTGAGAAGCTTAACAACTGAAAACTTTCATCTTAATCGCTTATCACTACATTTATTTGCTAATAAAATAAACTAAGTTTTAAATGGTTCTAATAGTCTGCATTGTGCCTATTGGTGGCGATATTTTTGTCCGTTCTAGGTCAAATTTTTTTAAATTAGAAAAATATGCCAATATGTTATTAATTTACGGCGAGGCAAACCAAAATGCTAATCTAGCAGCTTAAATTTCCCGTGAAAAATTTCCATAACGGCATTTTTTAATTACAAAATGTAAATAAACATCTCATCAGGTAGGAAACAAATAAGGGACCTACACTTTTTTAAAGTTGGTGCCAGCAAAGCTATCGAATATAAGACTTAATTAAAATAAGGCAAAAAATATATTTTTTTTATTTTAAGTTATTTTTTAAGGGGCTATTCCGGTCTAGAAAGTTTAAAAAATATGATATTTCGATACTTTAAATATTCTAGAATATCTCGTTCTTCTCTAGAATCGAGTTCTAGTTCTGAGTTGCGAGCTTCAAGTGCTCCAAAGGAAGAAAGAAGTGCTAGTCTTTCGAAGAGAAATTTGTTAAAGATTTAATTTAAGGAAGAAGAAGGTCCGATATATGCAGCCGGAACTGTTGTTTAAAGAAATGTAAGTAATTTTAATCTGGCGTGCATGATATCTCAAGTTCTACAGAACCGATTTATTTGAAATTTTGTAAAAAGTTTCTATATATACTTCTCTATACCACACAGCAGATTTAAGTCAAAATTTTGATTTTTACTATTTTTAAAAAATTAACTGCTGAAAAACGTAATGAAAACCGAAACAATTCAACTAGGCATTGAGACCTGTACATTCCCCACACTAAAAAGAACCCCCATAACTTCAAATCACAAACCGTGGTTTTCTAAATCCTGTGACAAAGCCAGACTTTTAAAAATTCAAGCCCACAAAAAGTTTCTTCAAAACCCCAGTCCCGGAAATCGACAGGCTAGCATCGAAGCGAGAAATCAGTATAATCAGAATATCTCAGAAGCAAAAGACCATTTTAACAATCAAATAAAAGATAAAGTTCTCTCTAGCTCAAATGGCAGTAAAGCTTTCGGGTCCTTTGCCAAAAATATTAGTCAGAACTTTTGCACAAATTCTTTTTCCACCACCCTGAAGATGGAATTGTCTCTACCTCCAAAGGAAAAGTCGAACTATTTGCCATACAATTTGCTGCCAATTCTACGCTTGATCCTCCTACTAATCTTCCTTCCAACAGTTGTCCCTGTTTCTCATAAAATGTCCGATATAATTTTTAAAGTTAAACAGATCAAGCGTATTCTTTCTTCTCTTAATACTAAATCGTCTGGGCTGGATGGCATACCAGCAATCGTCTTAAAAAAATGTGCTCCCGAGCTTGCACCCATCTTAATTCGCCTCTTTCGAATCTCTCGACACGGCTTTTCCCCCGGAGAGTTGGAAAGCTGCACGTGCAACCTGCCCCCAAAAAAGGATCTAAAAATCCCCTTCCAACTATAGACCTATATCTCTTTTTCCCAGTTGTTTGCAAAGTAATGGAAAAATTCTTTAAATTTCCCCAAATCTTAAAGTATTGAAAAAACATAAGATCTTACATGATAGACAATATGGATTCCTACAGTAGATCCACAGTTGATCTTCTTTCCTTTGTCTCACCCCACTGGAACAAGTCCCTTGAGTTTCGGTGAATCCCGGGATCGTTGCTATTGACATATGGCTTCTTTTAACAAACTTCCTTCTACAGTCTTCCACCTAAGTTTTGTTCTTGGCTTTCCAGTTTCCTTTCTAATCGACGTATATCATTTAGTGTAGATGGTCTTTCCCCCAGTTTACCAAATTAATGCTGGTCCCCCAAAGGCTCAGTGCTGGCACCCACGCTGTTTCTTCTACACATTAACATCTTCTTCTTCAAATCAATCCCATTCACAGTTTTGCTGACGATAGTCCCTCCATTCTATTCAATTTCTTAACCCAAACGTGTAACCCTGATTCGAAAACAAGCGCAGGTCTGCAGATATCTCTTTCACAAGACCTCAAACTTATCTTGGATTGGGGCGAAAATCTTGTTCAGTTTAATCCCTCGAAAACACAGTCATGTTCCCGACGAAAAAGTCTGCAAATGCTCATCCTTACTTGTGAGAATAACCTCAAACTCACAAACCATTTTATCCATGCTTGGGCAGTTTTAAAAAGTTAAATTTCTCTTCCAAAGCCAGAAAATATTTCTTCCAATTTGTAACTCTTAGTTCCCAAACAACCCTTTAGAATTTGTTCTAAGGCCGAATGGCTCCCCTAAAACAATTAAATTTGGATCCTTCAAAGAAGGGGCCTTCTCTTCCCAATCTCAAAAATTTTAAATCCCCCGTGAACAAACTCCCTCTCACCACTGAAGACACCCACGGTACGTTAGTAATTAGGCATCAGCCTTCGTTGACTGTCCCAAGATAAGAAAAAAAATAAACCTGGAAAAAATTAATTTTTTTAAATGACGCCGTTTAATATAAAAATTCTTTTGACTTTCAAGCTTAAGGAGAAAGCGACATCTTTTCTGATTAAGAATCTGTTCATTTTTTCCGATGACCAAAAGGTTTGGGAAAACTGCACCTAGGACACCCCTTTTTTGGACCCCCCATTTACCAGCCACAACTTTTGAGTTTTTTAATTTTTTTTTTAAAAATTTTTTCAAATAAAAAAGCAAGAATAAAACAATAGAAAACCATTTTTGTTTTTTATAGTTGGCTTGAAATTCATATCTAGCAGAATACCCCTGCCATTAATTTTTAATATCATTAAATATATCTTTTTTATTGTTTCTTTGCGACAGATAATTCAATTTTATGATATTTTTTTATTCTTTCCCATCAAGAAAAGAACCCACAAAAATTACCTAACCCGAAGCCCTATAAACCACAAAATATGGCGACTGGCTCACGCCTCCCTTGATTGGTCCATGTGAAAGAACAGCTGCAGATCGCATTAAGAAAGGGCCCATAATGGAGACCGCTCGGGACCCTTAGGGCAGATGATATTTGGTTAATAATGTTTCGTGGGTATACAAAGTGTATCAGGTAAAAAAGACGCAAGTTCCGAGCCGTTAAAAAAATATTAATAGTTAGATATACAGGGTGTTTCTTTTAAAGACATGCTAATATTGAAGGGGGTGATTCTTGGACTTATTTTAAGAAAAAAACTTCTCATGAACGTATGCCCTAAAAGTCTTAATTTTTAAGATATGTGGTGATAAAGTTTTAAAAAAATCCGTTTTTTAATATTGACCGAGATAATATCGTAGACATTTTTATGAAATTTGGTAAATGTCTTCTATGCATGAAGGTGCATTTTCTGATGTACATAAATTTTTATTTTCTCTATCAGTGGCTTCCGTACGGTTTCTGCATGAAATATTTTTGTAGAAAAAAAATTTGCACTTTCTTTTTTAAAAAAATAAAAAATTTTTTAAAAACCCTTTTTATTTTAAAAAAATTTTTTTTTTGACCGGTTTTTTAAAAAAAAAAAAATTTTTTTTGGTTAAAATTTTTTAAAAATTTTTTTTATCCCCAAAAACCTTTTGTTTTTTTTTATATAAAAAAAAGTTATTTTTTTTAAAAATTTTTTTTTATAGGAATATACCAAATTTAAAAAAAATTTTAAACAAAAAAAAAGTATTTTGCAAAAAAAATTAAAAAAATAGGATACATTAAAAAAATTTAAAAAAAAGTATTTTTTTGTTTTTTTTTTATATAAATCCTTTATTTTATTTATTTGAATCTTAAACTTCTCAAAATTTGCAAAAAAAATCCAAAAATAATCAATTTCTTCGCAATTTCAATTTTTTATTTTTTTAAATTTTTAAAAAATCCCGAAAATTCGGTTTTATGATTTTAACTCAAAAAGTATTGCATTTAGACAAAAAGGTTAAATAACCCAAAGTAAAGTTTTGGTAAAAATACACAATTCATGTCATGTAAAATTTCTTATTTATAGCTTTTACAGTTTTTGGGATATTGACGTTTAAAATTATTTTTTTTTATATCTTAAAAAGCAAAAAGATAAAAAAAATATAAAACAATTTTTGATAGATAAGTAATAAAGAAGATATAAACAAAAATGTGATTAAATTAAGGAATTAATTTCAACTAACCACAACTAACCATGCATCGGAAAAGAAAAACCAAATAATCAAATTTGCTTAAAAATAAATGAGGATTTTAAAAGTACAGTCGAATTTTGATAATTGAAACCATGACTTGACACTAAAAAATTTCGAGTTATCGACACTTCGAGTCATTAAACAATTTGTTATAGACCACGATTCCTCAGCACTAGATTATTTGAAACAAAAAAAAAATGTTTTAATTAGTTAATTAGTTTCTCTCTCAATTTACGGCAAGTTTTTTTATTTTATCAATTTTTAAATTTTTTGCATCATTTTGAAGTTAAAGTGTCGTTTTTTTGACAATAAAATCGACCTATTTATTATTATAAGATACCAATTAAAAAATAAAACAAAACTCCAGGCCACTTGATAGTTATTTGCATGTAGAATATGTGTAAAATTTTTTAAAACGATCGGTTTAATAGTTTTTTCGTAATGGTGGTCACACAATCATTTAGAGTTTTGTACGCTCCGGCAACTGAGTTGGACCAACGGTCATAAAAACTATTATAAATCCGTAAATTTTGCTCCGGTTGACCTCAAATTTTAATACAATATTCTTAAAATCTTATAGATTCAAATCATTAAATAAAAAAAAATAAAGAAGTTTCAAACCACCCTTCCCCTTAAATAATATGATTATTTTTAAAAATTCCCAATGCTAGAATTTTGGTTTGATTGAAAATTTCACAACATTTTTCGATCAATGAAATACAAGCATTTCTCAACGTTATCATGGTAACCGATGTATTTTTTCGGAAATTTTCTCTTCCTGGGGTACTCTGGAGGATATTATAGTGGAAATTGTTTTGACATAAGAAAAAGTGACAATTGACAATACACAACTTTATTAAACGTATTTTGTTAAACTTATTTATATTATATTATTTGAAAAAAACTCGGAAATAAAGTAAGTTAAACAATAAGTATATTAAATTTATTTACTTTTAGACAAACGATTTCCAACAATTTCTAAACCTTTTAAAGTTCTTTTTATTCCTTTCCCAAAATTTTTTTTGTTGTTTTAAAAACGAAAGTTAAGGATTTCCCAGAAAATTCGACTTATTGAAGGTGTTGTTTCCTGTATTTTTTGGAGTTTGTCGCTTTATAATTTATAACGAAAGAAGAGGAGTGCATGTTTATTTTATTAAATATTCCTTTGGTATATATGAATACCAAACGATTGCATGTAACAATATTGTTAAAAAAGCTCATTTTTTATCGTATTTGAAAATAACATTCCTGGCATCATTTACGAAAAATTTATCTATAGCTTTATCCATTTCTGCAATAGTCAACATTTGTTGAAAATCGAAATTTTCTTTTCCTTTAGTTTTAAGGCTAAGTCACAAATTACGATAACATAACTAATTGTAAGAGCAGGAAATAAAATCTGCGCAGGCGTATGTGCTTTGTTAAGTCTTAAGGTTAAGTTATGTTACTTACTTACTTACTCCATGGCTTACAACCCAGGATGGATTTTTGCCGACTTCACAATAGTCCTCCACTGTTTCTGTCACTTAAGCATCAAATTTTTTGGCCCATTCCTTAGGCCTTTGGCAATATTGTCCCTCCATCGGAGTCGTGGGGGCCTAGGGTTTTTACCAACTGGGCTTCCTCTCATACAGGCTTGACAGGCAATTTCCGGTGTTTCGAATTCCCGCCCACTGTAATCGTTTGGATTTTATTTTGGACAATGTAAGGCTCTCCATAGGTCTTCTAGCTCCCTATTTGTACGAATTATGTACGTTTGGAATATATTTTTGAGCTCCGCTCAAAGACTCGGAGGCGTTCCTCATTTGCCACGGTCAATCCGTACATCACAACTGGTCTAATTATTGTTTTTTTCTTTTTTCTTGTTTTTTTTTTTTCCCCCTTTATTCAAGTTTTTTTATCTGTATTGTTTTGTTCCAAGGAATTTGAAATTTTTGACACGTTCAAAGCATCCATTGTAATATTGTGCCCTTTCTGGTTCCCGGTTGTTTCTGGTGAAATAATTATTTTTTTTTTCTTCGTTAATTTTAAACCCATATTTTCAGGATGTTTCTCAAAGTTGCTGAATGTATTTTTAACATTTAATCTGTTGTTTCCAGTTATGTTCTTTGTAGAAAAGGCCTTAATCGAAATTATCATAGGTTTTATCGGGTAAATAAACTATTAAAGAATAATTTTGGTCACCTGAATATTTATTAAATCATATGGTATAACAAAAATTATTAATTTTTAAATTATATACAAACAGAACCTGCCACTTTTTCACATTCTTCCAAAGTTTTAAAATTATTTTTGGTTCCCCCGCATCCTCCGTAAATAAATTTGTCACATCTTCTGTCGATGTTGTTCCAGTAGTACCTTACAAAATAACCAAACATTGTATTTGGCTGCAAGTGGGTGGCAGGTTACAATCTGAAAATAATTTGATATTTTACAAAAACAGTCCAAATATGACCCTGAATATTATTCCCAAAGTTAAACCAATGAAATTAGTATACAGATAAAAAAACTCAAAACTGGCCCCAGAATATAGCATAACCCAAAGAGGATCTGGTGTAGCGGGAGGGTATGGTATGAACCAATGAACTTGTAGTCCGGTCAAATTAGACCTAAAAAGAGTAGTGAAGCTACAAAAATTCGCACAGAGCTAAAAATTGGTAGGAGTGTTCGGAGCACCATTATGCGTAAAATATGTATGCAAATCAAAGTGCTGAAGTTTTTAAAAAGTGTAACTATGCAAGAAGTTATAACCAACGGAGTTTGCTTTCTTCTTTCTAAAAAAAGACAAGCTTCGACAAGCATGTGAAAAATACTCGTAATTGTTTCCTTCAACCTCTGAATCTGCTCATCAACATCTATTTCGAGTATATTATTAAGTTCAAGTGTGGCTTGGTTATCACCTAGACCCAATGGACGGGTTGGAAGTTGATCGATAATACACTGGAAACAGTCCAGACTTTACTCCCACCTACGCGGGGAAAGCTGTTCAACACAATTTTTTGCAACTGTAAAAAGAGATGTAGTGCTAAATGTGTTAACAGGCCCTTTAACATGCTTGTTTACAAAAAACAGTACGCTGATACTGACGCATGCGCACAAAAAAAAATTGTGATGAAAAGGCCTATGCTGAATCACCAACAGCACAGGATTCGAATGATATCAACGAGGAGACATGTGATGCATCGCTATTACGGTAATTTACTTGCACCCAGCTTAAAAAAGAAGAAGAAGGATAAGGAGAAGAACATGGACCGGATGAACGAGAAGAAGAAGAATAATAGAAAGTAGAAGTATTAGACGATTATGATTCTGACAAGTAATTTTTCCCATTTCTAATACTACTTTTTTTTAATTTAATATTTTTCAATTAAACAGCATCACAATGGACCGTGGAGTAGGCCTACTGGGAAAACCTCATTAAATAAACGTGCTAAGTACACTACCTTACAGGTGGCGTGTAAACGTGTACGAAACGCGAGTGTACAAAACAAGAAAACACCGATTGTATAATATGAGTTGCTCTTATCCAGCTTATTTTATAATGAGATATACTTAATTGCATCCCTATTGGCTATTGGGATTCTACATACATGCTTACCTGCTCGTCCAAACAAAATACCAGTAGAAAAACTTAGGCCGCATACGAGAATGACTACTATAAAAATTGTTTTACCAAACATTTTTCCTAATCACAATATTTTAGATTGTTGGGTTACTTTTACACGTTTTTAAAACACTCTACACTTAAATACGTATTCTAATTGCTGTAAAAACAGCTAAAAAGATAAACATAACGGTACACAATACTATAAATTACAGTGTAATAATTTTAAATAAATATATTTTTTATATATACTTTGTATCCATAAATATATTTTTATCATTTTAAGTACCCCATATACCTATATCTTTTGTAATGTTATGTGTTGTAAAATTAAACAACAAAATAAAAAAAATCAAAGTAGTAGTGCGTAAAGACATATGCAGCAGGACTTCCATACTATATAGTGTCTCCCAAATTCTACCTACATGTATTGCTTTTAGTATACAAGATAGAGAAATGTTTAAATTAGTTTAAAATGTTTTAGAGGATTTAATGCTGATTTTGACTGTGCACTTAAATTTTTTCCCTGAAGATATTAGCGAGAAAGAGAAAGTCGTCAATTTTAATTTTTTTTTTGGCAAGTGCAGTATTGTTAAAAGGAAATTTAAAAAGCTATTTGAATATTCTAAAATCAAAGATGGAGGTCATATAAAAATTAAAAGTTTTGGTTAGTAACTAAAAAATTAGACAAGATTTGAGAAAAAAATTGGTGGAAAAATATTTGTCGACAAAAAGTGTCCTAATAGTGTAATAGTTTATAATATGTCAAAATTAAAATAAATGAAATGCAAACCTTAAAATCGATGGTTTTCGCTTTTTCGCTAATATCTTCAAATTTAATTTTCAAAAAAAAAAAAATAATAATAATAATAGCTCCGTCAAAATTAGACTTAAATATTCTAAAACTTTTCCCATTAAAACATTTCTCTATCTTGCATACTAAACGAGATAGCAATACATGTAGGCCAAATTTGGGACACAGTGCATAGTATAGTTATTAAAAAGCATACAATATGACAAAAGGGTACATTAAAAAGCGAAATAATACCTATTATTAAAGTTAATTAATAAAAAACCATACTATGACATTATTTTTTATTTTTATTTTCAGTACAAAATCCGACTTGGACCTCGAAATTTTGACTTCGATCTCGAAATTCTGACTTATATCTCGGAATTCCGACTTACATCTTGGAATTTCAACTTATATATCGAAATTCCGAGATATAACTAAAATACCGAGATATAAGTCGGAATTTCGCGATATAAGTCGGCATTTCAAGATATAAGTCAGAATTTCGAGATATAAGTCCGAATTCCGTGATATAAGTCGGCATTTCGAGATATAAGTCGTAATTTCGTGATATAGGTCGTAATTCCCAGATCCAAAGCGGAATTCGGACTTATATCTCAAAATTCCGACTTATATCTTGAAATTCCGACTTATATCTCGGAATTCCGACTTATATCTCGGTATTTCGAGTTATATCTCGGAATTTCGATATATAAGTCGAAATTCCAAGATGTAAGTCGAAATTCCGAGATATGAGTCGGAATTCCGAGATATAAGTCGGAATTCCGAGATATAGGTCGTAATTCCCAGATCCAAAGCGAAATTTCGAGATCTAAGTCGGAATTCCGGGATATAAGTCAGAATTCCGAAATATAAGTCGGAATTTCGAGATATAAGTCGGAATTCCGTGATATAAGTCGGAATGAGTCAGAATTCCGAGATATAAGTCGGAATTCCGAGATATAAGTCGTAATTCCTAGATCCAAAGCGAAATTTCGAGATCTAAGTCGGAATTCCTGGATTTAAGTCGGAATTCCGAGATATAAGTCGGAATTCCGAGATATAAGTCAGAATTCCGAGATATAAGTCGGAATTCCGTGATATAAGTAGGAATTCCGAGATATAAGTCGAAATTTCGTGATATAAGTAGGAATTCCGAGATATAAGTCGAAATTCCGAGATATAAGTCGGAATTCCGTGATATGAGTAGGAATTCCGAGATATAAGTCGAAATTCCGAGATATATGTCGGAATTCCGAGATATAAGTCGGAATTTCATGATATAAGTCGAAATTCCGAGATATAAGTCGGAATTCCGAGATATAAGTCGGAATTCCGAGATATAAGTCGGAATTTCGAGACGTCGAATTCCGGATAAATCAGAATTCAAAATAAGTCGGATTTCAAATGAATCCTTAATGGTGGAGTTAAAGAATGAAAAAGAATTTAAAAAGAGGCAAATTTGAGATCTAGTCGTTCCCTTTGGTACACGGATTCCGAGTTGTCGGATTAGTTAAAATCTAGAATTCTGAATTAACGGAATTCCTGATAAAGTAGGAATTCCGAGATTAAAGTCGAAATTTCGTGATATAATAAATTCCGAATAAGTCGAAATTCCGAGATATAAGTCGGAATTCCGTGATATGAGTAGGAATTCCGAGATATAAGTCGAAATTCCGAGATATATGTCGGAATTCCGAGATATAAGTCGGAATTTCATGATATAAGTCGAAATTCCAAAATATAAGTCTGAATTCCGAGATATAAGTCGGAATTCCGAGATATAAGTCGGAATTTTGGGATAATTCAAATATTAAAAACTGCCGCACCAAATGAACTTATGTGGGTAAAGAAAGAAAAAGACATTTAAAACGAGGTGCTATTTGACCCCTCTTGTTTTCTTAGGGGTACACGGGTCCGATCGTTGTTGTTTAGTTAAAATCTAGTTTCTGACTTTCTTTAACACATGATTTCTTATGGAAATTGCCAATATTATAAATTCTTTTAATAGGTGCAATACACCATTGCTTTTGGAGCCTTAAAACTCTTAAAATCGGTAATAAAAAATCCAGAGCCGTATTAAAAAAAAAGCTGACGATGGCAGCTCAAAGACTAAACGTCGGTGTGTAAATCTACACTGTCTTGTAGAACAAAAAAGGTAGCAGTAAGAATGTAAAATCAATTTTGTTATATCTACTTAAATACAGTCATAAAAAATAAAAATGAAACCGCGAATATTCGTTTTTTTCCAAAAATTTACGGAAGCATTTAAAATTTTTAAACTTTCAGGGTGGCATTTTAATCAGCATTAAATTGCGCAACTTGGCCTCCATTTAATCGACCTCGTATCTTTTTAAGTTTCGAGATCCAAATGATGAGGCTTGAATTTGGAACACCCTGTATATAAATAAAATCGAAAGAGCTTTTAAACAAGGTACAACTCGACTTCCCTTTCCATTTAAGATTTTAGGAGTGGAATTCCCTCTGGTCAAAGGGTACGAGCAATTTTCGAAATAGATATGAAAAGTTCTGGTTGGTTCGTTCGTTTTCATTTAGCCACCCTGTATAGTGGGGAGTTCCCGTGTTCGTTAACATCTGCATTTCTAGCCTTTTTAACGGCTAATACACTTAATCATGAACAAAAACACTAGACTATGTAGTATCATCCAAGTTTTTCTTTTTATTTTATGTGACCAACGTATAATAATCATCTATCTATATTAAGAATATAATAATCATTTTTTAATTTTTAGCACAAATAGGTTTGGCCACCTTTGCGCATGACTCTAGGCTTGTAAACCTGTTGTTATTTCCTCGGCATCCTCCATAAATAAATTCTTCGCATTTTTCAGTCTTGTTGTTCCAGTAGAATCTGGGCATTAAAGCACGACATGGACCCGGAGAGGCTGGTAGGTCACAATCTGGAAAAAGAAGTTTTTATTTAACAAATTCCGTGTTAAGACTACGTACTTTGTATAGGTGAACCAATATTAAATGATACAAAAACAAAATATCGCAGCGTCGCGTCGCTTTGCGCCGAAATTTAATGGTTTCTTGTTTCTTGTTGTAGTTTAAAAATACAGTTAGAGGGGAAACTGGTTACCGTTGAGCTTCTGCTTTATAAGTAGTTGCAGAAAAACTTCGCTGGCTGCTAAAGGTGAACTGGATACATCGGTGCAAATTAAGGTTTTTATGGACGCCCTATAAAGAGACTATAGCTCTTTTTGACACAAAGAAGAATAAATGTACACAATTTTTTATTTCAACAAATATACAATATACAGGGTGTCCCAGAATATGTGGGCAATCTCTCTGAATTTAATAGAAAATCTAAAAATATTATGACAAGTTCCCATAACCTTTTTACCCACGAGCCTTCCCTACGGAGATACAGGCACATAACTGACGCCCCTGGAAATCGTTTGTTTTTTAATAACTTTTAAAATACTAGGCGTGATAAAATATTTTTTTTAATTTGGTGGTTACTAAATGAGTCTTCTTAAAATGAACCCATTAAATCCAAGGAAGTTTAAAGGTGTATGGAAGCCCAATGCTATGGCCCATTCGATCAAAAAATGTCCAGCCCAGTATGAAAATAACTGTCAGAGTTGGCCCCGCCGATTCTGCGCAATAACGAAATTCCACGAAATAATTTAATGTGTTGCCTACTTACACACTGATAAATCAGTGTGTAGTTAGGCAACACATTATACTTTTATGAGAGCCGGAGTACCGTTTTTTGTGATTATATTTTGGGGTTGCAGAAGTTTTTTGGATTGATAAAAACCATCTTATTTTAGTGATTAGTGTTTATTAAATGGTGACTATAATTTTGTGTTTATTGTTTGTTACTTATAATATCGTAACAAAATGACTAGAGGTTGTATGGTTTTTTCTTGCAAATCCAAGGGTAACATACCCGGCATTTTTTACTTTAGGTAAGTATTTCTTATATTTAAATTAGGTGCTTCTTATGAGACGTAACGTTAGGTAACCGAATAAATAATAATATATCAATTATGAATAATAGAAAATGAAAATTTCATAGAAAATAGCAGTGAGAAAAGTAAGGCAATCTTAACTATCTTTTAGATGATTTCCACAATGTTTGTTTATTTCTGTGGACTATTAAAAAGAAATAAGGTTTACATTTAGGTACTTTTATTTCTTTTAATAATTTAGTACATTCTTTTAAAGGATCAAAATTATTAATTACTGGGCAGACCAGGCAAATTTTAATATATACAAGTCCCTCTAATTGAATGAAAGAAAGTACAATTTTATGTTAAAGTTCCGTTTTGTTTTTTCTGTATTTGTTTAAAAATAAATTATATTTTTGGTTTCTTAATCTTACATTATCAACTTTTTAAGCTCGACATACTGTAGACACATAATATTTAACGGATACTGTTACTAAATATTTTTAACCACTGTTATTCTGTCTCATGAATGTTTGTTATAAGTGAAAAGTATATGCCTAAAAAGCAGTTATAAAAATTTTCATTTTTTAATGTACAACCAGAATCTTAGGATTAGATTAAACTCATTTACACTATCTTGCCCTTCTTTTATCACAAAATTGGTGATAACTACATAAAACTATCATACAATGTTTGAAATTTATTTTAAAAAATCGTGTTTTTATTTATTTACAAAGTTTTTTGGTAAAAATACAAAACTCCCAAAAATATCGACCATTTAAATAGAAGGCTGTAAAGTGGCGCCATCTATTCTTTCCATATTATATCAGATGATATAAAATCCAATATTACACAATAATTTTAAATATTCTATGGTAGTATCGTTTAATAACCAACAATTTTGTGCAAAAAAAAAAAAACAGTAAATGTTTGAATTTGACATTTGATGATGTCAGCTTTATAGATAGTAAAAAAGAATTATGGAAGTCCGGCCCTGACCTACTATTCATTGCGCAAATTCCGCGGGGCCAATCCCCCTATCCCCGCTGCCCTGCACGCCTGGACAATTTTGTTCTACAGTATTGGGCTTCCATACACCTTTAAACTTCCTTGATTAAATCATATTTGGCTTATTTAGTTTGTCAGGGACGGACTAGCTCTGACACAATAATAGCAATTTTTTTAACACCCTGTATGATAAAGGCTTAAAAATATTATTTTTGAAAAGCTTTAACCTTAAACTAAAAAAAGGTATTCTTGATTGACATCGAAAAAAATCAACTGTTTACGAGAAATAAAAGATCATGGTTGGTAATTTTTTTTTACATTATACAGGGTGTTTTCTAATTGTATGTCAATATTTAAGAAGGCAATTTTCGGGTCCAATTTAAGAAGAAAACTTTATATAAACGTATGTCCTAAACGTCTTAACTTTTGAGATACAGGGTGGTGAAATTTTTAAAAATAAATCATTTATTTTTAATATCTGTAATACCAGCGGTTAAAAAAATTGCTATTATTGTGTCAGAGGTAGTCCGTCCCTGGCAAACTAAGTAAGCCAAATATGATTTAATAGGTTCATTTTAAGAAGACTCATCTAGTAACCATCATATTAAAAAAAATTAAAATTACGCCTAGTATTTTAAAAGTTATTTAAAAAAACGATTTCCAGGGGCGTCCGTTAGGTACCTGTATCTCCGTAGGGGAGGGTCATAGGAAAAAAGTTTATGGAAACTTGTCATAATATTTTTAGGTTTTCTATCAGATTCCGAGACATTGCCCACATATTCTGGGAAACCCTGTATAAAATATTATGATGTGATACCCCAATGGGGCGTATCAGCTAACCAAGCAAAATATTTACAAATACCTAAGATCTTACGTTTTTGCCGATCTGAAACATCCAAAACTAAAAGATATTTTGACCTTGACAAATTTTGTTTAATCATACAAACGTAAAACTTTTAATCACACAAATTAAATCGACTTTAATTTGGTTTAATTTAACAAAGACAAAAGAAATATGAAGAATTAATATTACTTTTAATAAGCATTGATGGCTTTAAAATTTAAAACATTTGCCATTTGAAATTTTTGCAAATAAATTTGTCAAGTTCTTAAAAAATTGAAACATCAACTTACAAGCTACAGACAAGAATCAGATGTTTACATTCTTATCAATAGGGCTCAAATTTACAAGTAATGTAAACGAAAAAATCAGAAAAGTTGCCCTTAAATTTGGTGCAAAAATTTACTTGAGTTTGGTAAAATAAATTATTTTTATTTCAATTAAAAAACCCAAATCGCCTTCCCGACTGCAAAGTCCATAAGGCGTATAGATAAGAGGACGCTACTGCACAAATAAAAAGTGTTTTATAACAAAGAAAAAGTATCAATTTTTTAAAATAAAATGAGAAATATTATATTTTTGGGACACCCCGTATCACTTGTCACTGTAACACTTGGTTTATTTTATTGAAAAATTATATTTAATTGGGTAATTGTTCAGCCACAAATTTACTTTATCACTTTATCAAGAAAAATTAGTTTTAGCTACCGCAATCAAATTTATGTCAAAGTCTGTTTCTTTCGGTAAAATTTTATTTTAGGGACACCACGCCGATTTTCATGAATTTTTGCATATGGGGTTTTTTTGGGGCGCTGATCACGAATCTAAAATCAATTTTTTTCCGGCAACCTGTGGTTTTTGAGTTATTAGGCCTCCAAGTGGACTATCCTCAAAATGGACACTTTCCAAAAGTCCTTCTTCTTGAAACTGATTTCTATTAAAATACACTGATTGGGCACTTATATATTAAACGAATACACGAAAATTTACAAAAGTTTATTGCCTATTTTTAGTTAAAAACACCTCAAATAAATCCAGTTTTTAATATCTTTACAACTTAACTATGAATCAGGCAACCAAATATACATCATATGTTTTTTTACAACGCACAGAAAAGTGGATTCATTTGAAATAAGTTTTACTTAAAATAGACAATAAATTATTGTAATTTTGTTTAATATATAAGTGCCTAATCAGTATTTGTTGGTAATCAGTTTCAAGAAGGGAGAATTTTGAGGTTAGTTCACTTGGAGGCCTCATAACTCAAAAACCAAAGGTTGCCGGAAAAAACTTATTTGGATTCGTGATCAGCGCCCCAAAAAACCCCTGTATGCAAAAATTCATGAAAATCGGCGTGGTGTCCGTAAAGTAAAATTTTACCCTATACCATTCCTAACGAAACACTGTAGATATCACCACTCCAAACTGAAGCCTGCCCTACTACAGTTTTTCACTTTCATTACATACTTTATATCTGGTTACCTTTAAACTTTACGTGTTCATATCAAAAGAAAAGAACTCTTCAAACAGCGGGTTGGTTTTCAAACCTCAGGGACTCCCTTACTGCTTCCTTGTCGGTCTACCTCTGTATGGGCCTCCCTATGCTACCCCTTCTCCTTTCTTTCATCTCTTGCCCAGTGAAGAGCTAAAGAAAGTGACTTTCACGCGCTTGTTTTTCGGTCGTCGGGGACGCCACAAATAGTTCCGGCGCAGCTTTACTACGTCATCGCAGATTCGTGCAGCGTCAGCTCCTTCTGCGTCAGAAATGACAGTCTTTTGGGGCTCATCAAGAAAAAAATTGATTAAAAAATGTATGCCAAAACCTTATCTTGCGCCCCATATGATCATTTTGCGCCGAAGATTCGTTTTTTCGTGAAATCAAGGTTTGAAGACGAATTTTCAAAAAATAAAATCCAAATCAAAAATTCAAAAAAAATGATAGGCAAATTAAAGACGAGCATTTAAAAAAATGAGCTTGCGGACTCTAGTTGATCATAAATTTTCATTGATCTAGCTACGTTCGATCGATAACAGCGCTGACTGTCGCTCGAGCACTAAATCCAGCCAAATCTTTTAGTTTTTTTGGTTGGGCTCAAAAAATACGCCGACCTTATTTTTATCAATAGCTTTAAATTCATACCTTCTTGATTAAACGCATCCGACAAACTTAATTCACAAAGAAGAAGTACTATCAAAAGTGCACTTTCCTGAAACATTTGAAATATTGTAATTGTCTTGTAAATAGTTAGTTTTCATATATTTTGTAAAATAAGAAAATTAATTTTAAATAAAATTTTTATTTTACAAATAATAAAAACGATAAAAATATCGTTAAAAAGTGATTGAAAATATTATTTATCAAACTATTATAAGTGTTATAACCAATTTTTAATACAATAGAGAGATATTGGTATTTTTTTAGCGCTAACGTACGTAATTTAAGTAGGGCAAGGGGCTATAATAAGTTTATAATTTTTATAAAATAACATATATCTCAAACAAATGATTGTCAATTGCGTTTAAAAAAATTGAGTTAAATTTTAGGTACAATTTTTTTTGTGTATTTTGGCAATTTGGCCTTTTCATAAAGTTTTTTCAAGCCCAAACCCGCATCGCCAAGGAGAAGGCGGCCCAAAAGTTTCGTACTGTTTTGATCCGGCACAGGATATGATAGACTGTTTCTTCCCCCTCGTCGCACATTCTGCAACTCGGGTCCCCATTGTATGAGCCTACCTTGTGTAAGTGTCCTCTTAGGTTAACGTGCCCTGTTAGCAACCTTACTGTTATGCGAAGTCTTTTCCTACTGTGTTGGAGTTCTTTCTTCTTTCTTTTGGATGGGCCCTTTATGAAGCCTTTTCCATGTCTAATTCTACTGAGGTTTTCCCAGTATTCCTCGTGTTTGTTTCGGATCCATTTCCTGGTTTGCCCTCGTGCTGTGGTTTTGGTCACTCCAAGGGCAGGTTCTCGTCCAAAGTATGGTATGGATAATCCCTGTCTCGCTAGCTCATCCACTTTTTCGTTGCCTTCTATTCCCAAATGTCCTGGTACCCACAAGAGAGTTACTCTCTTGCGTTCTCCCAGGACTTTCAGTTCTTTTGGCATTTCCATGTCAGCTTGAACGTTACTTTGGGGTTTTCTAGTACCCCAGTGACGCTTGGCTGTCTGTTATTATGCAGATCCGCTTGTTTTTATAAGCCCTCCTGTTATTTTTTTTTGCACAGTGCAGTAAAGCATATATTTCTGTATTAAATACATAACTGTGTGTTCCTAGTGAAATGGAGAATTGTGAATTCCTCATTTCACTATATACTCCCGCTCCAGTTCCCTGCTCGGTTTTGGAACTATCAATATACCAGATAATGTCCTCCAACCGCAACCTCCAACCACAACTAACCACAACCGTGGGGAGATCGGGTTGCTGCCACTCACTCCGATCTGGAATTTTTACCTCGAAGATTTTGTTGAATGAGTATTGAGGAATCATCTGGTCTGTTCTTTCGTCCAGGATGTCGCCGCCATGTTGTTGTGGCCCAAACTAGCGTAGACACCAGTTGGTTTCTGTTGCAGTCGGAAGTAGCTAATTCTTGCCTCTCCTCACTATTAGTAAAGTGGTGGAAGATCTACGAAACTTTATGGCTGCTTTGTTGA
>JAHBCN010006881.1:0-46420 GCA_019359885.1 Listronotus oregonensis
TTTTTTAATAAAAGAATTCTGGCAAAATTTAGCTTAGGAAATTATTTATGACTGAAAACTTTTCGGACAGTTTTTTTCAAATGTTGTTCTTTTCAGGACTAGTCTGGAGATAATTGATGTACTGAAGTAGCTGCATTTGTTCCCGGTCTGGTGCGAAAAAGGGACTGTTTTTAGACAAGGTAAGAAAAAAGCTATTTTTGTCTAAAACCTGGGTATTTTCCTGATGGTTTCTAGAAGACTATTTAACTAGAACGTTTTACACTGGCAAAATGTCATACCAACAACCTGTTTTCTACTGGCAAAATGCTTACCTGCACTAACCTGGATAAAACCAACAAGATGGTTTCTCAGGAAAAAATTTTCTAGGTTGAAGAAAAAAAATATTGTCAGTCTGACAAGTGTTACAAATAAACACTGTATTTCTAGCTAAAAATTGGCTCGAGAAATAGTCTTGTGGAATGTCATTAAAAAAATCCTAAGTAAAACATTTCTTTAAGGGCAACAAGGTCATGTGATCCTTATTTTGACTTTCCCTTCCTTATATTTTTACAGAATCCCAGCTCTGATATCCAATAAAAAGGTGTAAAACCAGGATCCGTGTGTTTATACGAGGTGTCACACTGTCACGAAACAATATTTTCGGCAAATATTGACCTTTATTAAATTCTGTCTTTCACGGTTATACAGTGTGGTCATTTTTTCTTAATTGCACAATTAAAATACAAATATTGCCGAAAGTTGGTGCATGTCAAGTCAAACAGCATACAGAGTAGGTCAGAAAATATAAAATTGTATAAGAATAAAGTGCCCTTATTTTAGAAAATTTAGCAAGATGTTAAAAGAAATTTTTTAAAATTTAAAATTTTTTTTATGGCCTTTTTTTTTTAATTTTTTTATTTTTTTTTAAATAAATTTAAAATTAAAATTTTGCATTTAATAAGCCTTTTTTGATATGCATATTATCGTTACTCAGATTTTACCTTATTAAAAAGAATTTTTTTAAAATTTTAAAGTTGTGATTAATATTGTTGCAATAAACATGATGTTTGTGATTTCCCCAAAAAAATTTAAAGGCTATGTTAATGATATAAATATTCTTGAATTTAAACAAAGTTGTGCGAAAATGAATTTGATTTAAAATAATTTATAAAAGTATTTAGGGCGAATATTAAAAAAAATTGAGCGAAATTTCAGATGTTTTTCCAAAAAAAAAAGGAAAAAAAATCCTAGGAGGCCATTTTTAATATTTAGGCATAACTTTTAATTCTAAAAAGTATGCTGTTTGACTTGCAACTGCTCTAGGTGCACCTAATATGATTATTGAATATGCACCAACTTTCGGCAATATTTGTATTTTGATTGCACAATTAATAAAAAAAATCCCATATGTTTCACGCTTAAATGACCACACTGTATACAAAGTGTACATAATGTATGAAACAAATTCATTATTTGCTAAAAAATTAAAACATTCCCCAAACATGCCAAAAAATTGCGCATTTTTTTACATAATATAGAAATATACAGGGTGACTCATGGAGTAAATATGATGTCATTAATGTTTTTTTTTAATAGAAACTCCCATATTTTATTGCAGATTTCTAATCTTTAAGAAGAGCTGATTTCAAAAATATGAAACATTTATGGTTTTAGGTGGCAGTTTCGTAGTTACAGGGTGTTGAAGAATTGTGTACATAATATATGGAAAAAATATATTATTTCTTAAAGCAAAAATTATTTAATTTTTTTTTTAATATGTAAATAATAATTTTAAATTGCTCATTTTTTGACATAAAATGTAAATATACAGGGTGACTCATGTGGTAGATACGACGTTATCGATGATTGTTAAAATAGAAACGACTTTACTTTAGTACAGATTTATAATCTCTCTCACAAAATACTTTTGGCTTTGGGTAGCAGTCTAGTAGTTACAAAGTGGTAAACATTTGGGTACATAATAATTTTTATCCTTTGGGAAGTAGATAAATGCATAAGTAATATATTATTATAACTAATAGACCGAGCACTCGCGGCAGAAAAAAGAGACCGATTTTTTTCAGGCTGCCTTTGATACGGGTGATATTTATAGCCACAAGCTATAGATAGATGCACCTATTAAGTTCCGCAACGTGTTACTTCATATATAAACATTAACTTTAATTAGCAAAAAAATGAAGCTTTTTAAATCAACTTTTTTCAGTCTGCCAATTGTTGAACATAAGGCTATGCCAAATCCACAAAAAGTTTCAAGAGACGGTTTTCGAGTAAAAAAGTAAAGCATATTATAACTAGTTTGCAAAAAATCGTGTAACTAAAAACACTTTTTAAGTCTGCCAAGCAAAATTAAGACTAATTTTGCATGAGATTGACGGGAAATTTTTACAAGGCAGACTGTTTCTCGATATTTAAAAATTGATGCCTAAAAGTTAATTAACAAATTTTTCACAGTATTTAAAACAATTTTTACAGGCTGCCGGAATAAATAATAACTTTTACAATAAATATTTCATATTTAAATTACACAAGCCAACAAAATATTTTTTGAAAACTTTTTTTTACTTTAATGGTTTTTTATGATTTTTAGTCCTTTAATCCAAATCTGATCTTATTTCTTTGTATCACCCCCAAGTTTTTGAGCAATCTTCTTTTTTATTTAAACTACCTACTCATTTTAAAATCTCCAAAAGGTATATGGTAAAAAATTAAGAGAAGGTATGTTAATCACAATCAGTGATTTTATTTACATTAAGTAATTAAAAAAGATAAAATAAACTCCCATGTAGGTTTCAAGGGCAGATGGAATTGGTTTATATTTTCTTTCTTTTTCTTTGAAGCTTCTTGTGTACTTTTTCTGCTATGTGTTTTGTTGTGCTTCTCGGTGAAGTGACCAAAAAGTAGTCTCCCATCATGTTGGTGTTCCAGCGGCCCTGGTAGCGTTTTCCATCAATTTGATATCCTGGTGAAAAAGTTCACCCTGCTTCCCACTAAAGTCTCCCAAATTTTCAGGGGAAATAGTCAAGATGACTGTTCGGAATTTTCAGTTTATCAATCCTAATTTTTCAAACTTATTCAACATGTTTGCTACAATTGTAACATATTCTTTGGGGCTTTGAATTTCCTAAGAATTTTGAACAACTTTTGAATGATACCCATGCTTCTTTCTCATTTTGGTCATTTTATTTTCAAAGTTAATGTCGAACATCATTTTTTTGAATGCGGGGCCCCACAAAGACGCCTTCTTTGGGGTTTAGCTTCTGAAAGGTTTGGAAACTTTTGGCAGAGATACTTGCAACAAGGTCCATCTTTAGGCAATGCCTTTTTAAACTGCTTCATAAGGGCCCAACTTTATATGTAGAGGTGGTAGGAGAATGTTTTGAGGGGTCTACAAGGTTTTTGCGGAGAATGTTCCTCTTGCGGGTTTAAAGACTCCCCTTTTAGGCCGTTCTTTCTGTCAAATTATCCCAGTCAGTCCCATTGCACAAGAAAATGGAAATTTGGTGAAACCACTTTTTACCCAAAAAACATGAAATCACTTTTAAATCGCCACATATCATTCAACCATGAGCAGAATAGCCAATTTTATCCAACACTATTTCCAGATTTTCATAGCTCTCTTTATATGCACAGAATAGCCAATAGGTACAGATGCATAAATGTTACCATTGTGTAAAAAAAAAAGTTTTCAAACTAGTTTCGATGAATCAAATAGTTCCAGTCTTTTTTGTTGTATTTAACCCGAACTCATCCATCAGACCTGGAATGTTTGAGCAGTACACTAAATCACCTCTTGATAAAAAAAAAAAATGTTGAAAACTGCTGCTCTCTTCCTATACACATATATGCTGGTTCCATCTGCCAACAAGCTTTTCCCCAGTCTAGAACCAAGCAATTCAGCTTTTTTTTCGTTAAGCCAAGATCCCTAACCAAGTCATTAAGCCGATCTACGTAAACAGTTGAGGTTCTTTTTTCTGAAGTACACGGAATCTTCATCATTTTGGGTTCATTTTAGCCTGACTGTACATCAGAAAAGTTGAACAGAATTCAAGTCTTCTGAGGTTCTGGGACCGGCAATCTTCATCATGCCCTACTGGTCGGATGGCGGACAGGTTAGGTAGCTTATTACCCTCTTGTTTTAAATTATGGCCAGTAATATCAATACTGCAAAAGCAGCAATCATCAGTGTGGTTTCTAGGCTCCCCCATACCATTGGAACAGCAAACTTGAAAGCTTTTTTCCCCCTTGACCACTTTCTCAGATCTTCAACACAAACATAAAAAACCCCTATGTGGGGCCTAAGATTTATCCTGATCACCAAGTTTAGTTTCAAAATATGAAAAAAAACCTTTTCACAAAGTCTGAAATGTTTCTTTGGTGTTTTTTAATTACAAACTCACCACAAATATAACAAAACCGTCTGCAAAGTTCTTAAAACCCCGGATAAAATTTTTTTACTGAACACGTAACACTTTCCCCTGTAAGACTGTAACCAGAAAGTAAGGGGGTTACACAATATCAGCTGGGAACAATGACATGTGCACCAGTGCTGCCAACTCCTCTACATTCAGTAAAAATTGTATTTTACAATTCCATTTAAACTATATAAAAGGTGTTAAATCCTTGAAAATCACAACATTTGATAAATTCAGGTACAAAAAGTGAAAATGGGGGGGTGTTACAGCCTAATAACTGTCAGATTTTGATTCAGCACCCTAAAAGACATAAGAATAGGGTATTTTTTGGGGAAAAAGTTTTTTCATCGTTGGCCTGTGTTATTAGCATACTAATTCACGTAGTTTAGTGTAGGCAGACGCAGTTAAACTTGTAAAAAAAAAATTATAATGGAATTTCTTACAGTCTCCCTTGTTTTTAAACAATATTTAGGAAATATATAAACAAACTATTGAATGGCAAGATTTGTAGTGTTTTTTAGGGTATTATAATAAATTAGTTTTTTTTTTTAAAACAAAATAATAATATTTATTTTTTTAGTATTATAATAAATTAGTTTTTGTAACACAAAAAAATAATTTATTTATTTAAAAACCGTACATAAAAATGTTTTTAAACGTTTGTCACATAACAGAAAACGCTCCTGATTGGTCGAGTTTATAACGACGTCACCTGTTTTTGCCTACTTGCGCCTTTTCTTGTGATATATTAGCTTTTCGAAACTGTTTTAATAAGATTTTCCTATATTATCCATTGTTTTTGTGTGATTTATTGCAATATTTTACAAATTTGTCAAGTACTTTACCATGGACAACTATTTTTTAAAAGCAGACAGCAGAAACATGCCCCATTCGACGGATCAGGGTTAAACAATATTTTATATTATATAGCCATGGGCTCAGCGGTAGCGTTCGAGACTTCCACCCAGGGCGAACAACTGCCCGCGCCCAGATCTTTGGCCGTTGTTTCAATTTCTAAAGCCTAAAAAAAAGGCACTCAGAAAAAGTTCCTTTTTTAATGTATATAACTTGTATATACGTAAAATATGCTATAAGATGTTTTGTGAATTAGTTAGTCCTAAAAAAACTATTTGTAAGGAGTAGTTCGAGACTTCCAACCGGAGGTTCAGGGTTAGTTCTACCCCATACCTTTCTTTTTTTTAATTTAATAATTTTAAAATACTTTTCAAATAAAATTTAAAATATATTTAGGGGATGTTTATAAAATTTAAATTTTTTTTTTTCTTTAAAAAATTACATCTTTATTATTATTATACATTTTTTACATCAAATGTTTGGGGGGAAAATTTGCAGAATTATTGGGACTTGGGGGGTTTTTTGTGTGTAAATTTATGAGTATTTTACACACGACAAGTTCTTTCTTTTAGATGTTATATAAAAATAATTTGTTAAAATTAATTTTGAAAAAAATTTATGTTAAGAAATTTCTCTAGAATCCCAATTATGTAATGTGCGTAAATTGTAATTACTCAGAAAAACTCAGTATTTTATTCTAAAACCATTATGCCCAAAATTTTAATTACAAAAAAGCCGGGATTGAAGGCCGGGGGCGTTAGGGGCGCCATGGTCAGGTGATGAAAGATTGACGGGGTCAGGTAGGGTTATGTCCATCATGATGCATGCAAAGAACATCGTGGTGCACCCAACTTTACCTGACCTCATCAATCTTAAGATACCTGCCTACCGCGCGATTCTATAATATTCAAAGTTTCAATTAACGCTAGATGTACCATCATAAATCGTCTGCCATTCAATAGTTTGTTTATTTACTAACTAAACATTGTTGGGATACAAGGCAGACTGTAAAAACGTTAAAAGTCATTACTTTTTTGCAAATTAAAAATAGTTTTGCAGTTATATGTATACATCGTATTAGGCTGCCATTTGTTTTATTCAATATTGTGAACTTTTGTTTATATTTAAATAACTTTTACCAAAAAATTGTTTTGAAATACTGTGAAAAATTTGTTAAATAACTTTTATGTATCAATTTTTAAAAATCGGAAACAGTCTGCCTTGTGAAAATTGTCAATCTCATGCACACATTAGTCTAAATTGTGCTTGGCAGACTGTAAAAAAAGGTTTTTAGTTACACGATTTTTTGCGAACTAGCGTTAGTATGCTTTACTCTTGTACTGGAGAAAATCGTCTGCCTGCAGCTTTTTGTGGTTTTGGGCAATCTAGCCTTATGCTTCAACAATTGGCAGACTGTAAAAAGTTGTTTTTTAAGAAGATTTTTTTTTTTGCTAATTAAAGTTAATGTTTATATATGAAGTAACACGTTGCGGAACTTAATAGGTGCATCTATCTATAGCTTGTGGCTATAAATATCACCCGTATCAAAGGCAGCCTGTAAAAAATCGGTCTTTTTTTTCTGCCGCGAGCGCTCGGTCTATAAAAAACTTGACCAAAAATATTATTGTGGCAGCATAACAAGCATTACCATGGTTACAAGGCATATTATAAAGAGCGATGTCAAATATTTCTTAAGCACTTAAACAAAATTGAGAAAAAAAATCACAAAAAACTAAGATTCTCTACCTACAATACTGTTAATAAAAAACATAAAAACTTTTTATTTTTAAAATCAGCTGCTCGTGGAGGTTTTATGTGTGCAATAAAATTTGGATATTTCAATTTAAAAAAATCGTCGATGACATCATATCTTCTATACGAGGCACCCTATATATTTTTATTTTATGTAACAAAAGCGCAATACAAAATTATTATTTACGTGTTTGAGAAAATTTTTAATTATTCTTTGCTTAAACAAATAACAAATTTGTTCTATACATGATTTATACATTTATTCACCACCCTGTAACTACAAAAATGCCATCCAAAACCATACGTGTTTTATGTTTTTAAAATCATTTTTTTGGAGATTATAAATCTGCAATAAAATATGGTGGTTTCCATTTGAAAAAATACTCGATGACGTCATATCTCCTACATGAATCACCCTGTATATTTATATTTTATGTCAAAAAATGAGCTATTAAAAATAAATATTTAGCGGTTCAAAAAAATTTTAAATTTTTTTTTCCTAAGCAAATAATGAATTTGTTCCATACTTTATGTACACACTGTATATATTTTATTTGAGAATTTTTATCTGGTACTTTTTTTAAATGGGCAAAATATTTTATTTTATTTATGTTCATTTATTTCCTGCTTACATATTTTTTCTGATTTACGAGGGCAATATACTACGGAAATGTAAAATACCTGTTATATAAATGCGGGGTGAAATATATGAGTCTACCCCGGTTTTTGACAGAGAACTTAACTCAACCCTGATTTATATATGTAACTTTAATTTGGTTTATGTGTTTTATATGGAAAGACAATTTTAAATTTTGAAACAGGTCATTACATAGGTTTAAAGTTTAACAAATAAAATAATTTTAACAAACATGGTACTTTGCGTTATAAGTTTTAATTTGTCATAACTGCCAACAGTTTTATGATAACTCTGACAAGTTGCCAACAGGAATACCTACCAGGCGCATTATTTATATTTTAAGCTTGAAAATAAAAACAGTAAATTTTTGTTAAAAATACCTTTTTTGTTTTTTAAATTATTCTTTCCTTCTTCTTTTTCGTAATTTATATACTTTCGCATGCGTTCATAGCATTTCCCTAAAAATTTTCTCCATTACGCTTGAGGCACCTTCAAAACATGGTTTTTAATTGCAATTTTTAATTGCAATCAACGGCTTTTTTAGGGAATGAAAAAACTTTGTATTTCGATACAATTTTTAATCAAAACAATCCTAGCAGAGCGCTTTCGGTATAACCATCATCAGTCCTATCTACAAGCAAGAAATGAACTTTAAAAGCAAATTAAAAAATATTTTAAAAAAGGAAATTGTCAAAAAAGAATTTAATTTACTGAATTCTCTAATCTTTAAATTTATTCTTATGTGAAATAGAAACATTACATAAAGTAAATCTAGATGAAGTAGTAAATTTAGTAAACTTGGTATGGAAAAAAAGAAATAAGCAAAAGAAAAGTTCAAAACTTACTCGTTGTCAAGCTGGAGTCGTAGCAATTTGAGCAAACAAAACATGTAGTAGGATGCTAGTAAACTATCACATTATTACAAAAAATAAAATAAAAGTCACAGTAAGTTATGTTGTATTTTCCCTTAATAAAGGGTGAATTTTTTAAAAAAGACTACGCAAGTATACCATTTTGTTGAAAGACGAACATCTGATTATTTCAGGTTAAGAAACCAGTTGTACTGATGTATTAAAAAGGATAGACAACCATTTTAAGGGCGCAGAAAAAGTTGTACTACTCCGAGGTTATTTGGAGTGTGGTTGTTGTTAGGAATTGTAAATTTATAATGTTCAAAAGGCTGTGTTTAAGAAAGTAAATAGAAATATATTTTAATTATTTATTTTTAACTTTAATATAATTAAGAAATCCTTACTTTTGTATAGGACCATTAATTATAGTAAATTTTGAAAAATGTGGGGCGTTCAAGGAACTAAATTAAAATATTTTTATTTTTAAACCCTTCATACTAAGATATTCTAACCTCTAAACAGGACCGTTAATTATAGTAAACTATGAAAATTGTGATTTTTTTTCGTTTGAAAAAACTAGGAAAGGAAAACGTGAAAAAATCCCCGAACTTCTTCTCCTGACATTCTCAGGAGTCTGCCAAAAAAGCTCACGAGATTAGGAAATTGTAAGGAAAGTGTTAGTGGAGTTAGAAAAGAAGCGGTTGCATTGTTTAATAGGGGTTATTATAGTTATAAGAAGGAAATAGCGGAGAAGGGATGTGAAGTTCTTTCAGACACCCAGGAATGGAGGCGGGCAGAGTGCAGCAAACAAGCGTGAAGTTTAATTAAATAACTATTATGTTTGGTCAAAAAGATTTTTTAAATTAAAAAAATGACTGACCTCGGAGTAGTACGTCCTTTTCTACACCCTTGGAATGGTTGTCTATCCTTTTTTATACGTCAGTACAACTGATTTCTTAACTTAATCACATGTTCGTCTTTACACAAAATGGTATACTTGTGTAGACTTTTTTAATACATTCATAATGTGATAGTTTACTAAGGTCCCACTACATGTTTTTGTTTTTCCGTACCAAGATTACTAAATTTACTACTTCATCTACTACTATGTGTAATGTAATATTTTAATTTCACTTTAAACTAAATTTAAAAATCAGGGAATTCATTAAATTAAAATTTGTTTGATAATTTTCTTTCTTAAAATATTTAAACAGTTCTTCAATTTACTTTTAAAGTTTATTTCTTGCTTGTAGATAGCACTGATGATGGTTATACCGAAAGCGCTATGCTAGGATTATTTTAAATAAAGATTTGCATGAAATACAAAGTCTAACCACAACTAACCAAGTTTATTTATTTTATTTTTGACATTTTAAAACAACAAAAATTCATTTGGTGCCAAATCAGAACTAAACGGCGGATGACTCCTTCATTTAACTTTTTGAGTGCCCAAATAGTCTGTTGTTAGACGAGATGTGTAACGTCATTTTTGTGCATATTTGACAAGCTTTTTAACTTTATCAAAAATGACAATAATTTTTAAATGGAACAACCTGTTTATTTTTGTGGTTTAAATTTAACAGATCGTTTTACATTCCAGTGCATTATACTGGGTAAGTCGGGAGAAACGCACCAAACTCCAGGTGTGTATTGTACACGTAAAAATAATTTTAAAAAACCTATATGTTCTTATACGATTCTCATTTGTTTCTAAAATATAGCGTAATTAAAAATAAACAAAATTTCCTGGATTACCATGATTTTAATTATAGCACTGTTTTAACAAATGTTGAAAAGTGATTCATGTATTTCTTTGAGAAACACTGCGGCACTTCTAATGCGTCGAATAGGGGCCTCCCGAGTGTCGACTTCCACTTTGTACACCTTATTTTTAAACCAGACTCACAAACAATAGTCCAGTGGTGTGATGTCTGGAGATCTTGGAGGGCAACTAATAGGTCCACCACGACCAATCTATAGTCCTGGAAACTCTTCGTCCAAATATTGCTTGACCTGACGAGCAAAATGTGCGGGAGCTCCATCGTGCTGCTAATACATTTGCATTCTGATGTTTAGAGAAACTTCCTCCAACAATGCTTTAAACTTATTTCGTAAAAAAATAAGTAGTTCTTATACGTAAGCCGATTTTGAAAAATGTGTGGGCCAATTAAATAACTATCGACCATACCACACCAAACGTTTACCGAAAACTTGTGCTAAAAATTAGTTTTGACTGTAAGTATTATTGATGCCATCACGGGTGAATGTTGCTTCATCGGTAAAAAGTATGCGCGATACAACAGGATAATTATTATTTATCCAATCACAAAATTGAGTACGCCTTATATAATCTTCCAGTTATAGGTGCTGTACACGCTGTACATGGTATGGATATAGGCCTTGCTCGTGGAGCGTGTTGAATACTCTTTTCTGTGGAATGATCAATTAAGTGGAAATTCTTCGTCGGCTGGTCGTAGCATTATCTTCTACCAAATTCAGAATATTGTCTACTTCTTCTAAACCTTGTCGAGTGGCTCGTTTAGATGTTATGTTAGCACTGGGCAGAGTTTCGGTCTCGCAAAGTTTGTTGTACACTCTGATAAATACGTTTTTGTTCAGATTTCTCCGGTGTGGAAATCGTCGACAATATTCTCGAACAACAGATGTAGCATTCCCATGACAAAAGCAGTAAACAAAAATCATATTTGCATATTCTAAATTTAAATAGATGTGTGGCATTTTATAAGACTTTAATCGTACAAACTCGAAAATAAACGCGTCAAACACACTGACACTGACACTACCTCATGTCAGAACAATAAAACGGACCAAACAATCGGTACCTACAGCGTTTGTAGTAACAAGCGGTAAACTATTTTAAAAACATTTTAATTACGCTATAATTTAAAAACAAATGAGAACAAATGAGTTTTTTTTTATAATTTTCACGTGTACAATACTCACCTGGAGTTTGATGCGCTCCTTCCGACTCACCTTGCATTTAGATCGAGTTTTGCCCAAATCCTATTATTAAACTAAATTTTATTTTTTTCTTTTTAAACGTTCTTGATGGAGTGTTCTAAACTTAATTATATTAGTATTTTTGCCCTAGCTTAAAGACTATTATAAAAAAAGTAAAACAATAGTTAGTTATGCATCCAGTTAGAATTTTTTTTATTTTTCTACCACTGTATAAATAAGAAAACTTTGTGGTCCTAGCAACGCGAATGATAACGAAAGAGAACCTTCGTGTTACCTGGTTTCTAAGCGTTGGTAGCTACGAAAGTAATATTTTCAGCGCCTGGACAAAAAAGTAATAGAAAAAAAAGAAAATATGCTTGTGGGAAATATTAGGATTTATTTATAAAAAGTAACTAATTTATGACAAAATATTTTAAAAAACTAGGTTAGGTATTAATATTAAAAGTAATTGTGCAATTTGAGCAATAAGCAAAAGAAATTGGAGGAATAATACTTGAATTAACAGTTTTTAAATTTGTTGTTGGGGTATAGTTATCACCTTTAACTACGTTAATATTCATATTTTTCACTGTTACTTCATTAGAGGAAATATTGGTAGGAATTTCGTGTAAAATCTTCTTTGAAATTCCCACCTTATTACTATAGGATTCAGCAATATATCCCTTCGCAACAGAAGAAGACTTCCAACCTCCATGCCTTTTTAAGTCCAAAATATCCGAAGCATTGGCAAGGAACGTAATTGACGTTCTTCTAAAAGAATGACCAGTGTATCTGCTGATGTCTTGAAGCTTCAAAAACTTCGCAATTTTTTTGGGTACATTTGAAATAGTGTGCTTTCCAATTACTTGATTAACACATTTACCTCTTTCATAACGATACAATAAACGCTCATCTAGAGCATTCCTTGATCTCAGTTTAATATATTCCTGTATAAATCTGACATAAGGAACTGAGCCTTCATCGTTGGTTACTACAAAGTTTCTTTTAACTTTATTTTTAGAATCCACTATTTTTACTATAGCCACGTCATTTCTTATTTCTACATCACTTAGCTTCATTCTGTATATTTCGTCTGTCCGGCATACCCCAGCCACTCCCATAATGGCTATTACTTTCATTGCTAAGTAACTTTGATCAGGCGCGTTAAGTAAAAACTTTATGATTTCTTCTTTTTTTAAAATTTTTGACCTTTTTGCGTCATAACCATCGTTTTTCCTTTTAATAAAAGCAACTAGTTTCTTGAACTCCGAAATTTCTTGATTTTTGTTTACGAAAATTGTTAACTTGAGCATGGAATATACAGACCAGAGGGTTGGTGGTGATAGAGACTCGGATTTTTCTTGAAAATACGCCAACATCACATTCTCGTCAATCCGCCCAACATTTTTTGTAGCAAGCCATTCAGAAAACGATTTATATGTTTGATGGTACCTCTCTTTAGATTTGTCTGGCAGAAGTGAGGCACATGCAAGATCAGCTTTTGGATGCCATTTTTATATTTATTTAACATTTTAAAATGGGAATGGATTTATACTAAATTAACAATAATTCAAAATCTGACAAGTGCTGATGACAGACAATGTCAACAATAAATTTGTTGCTATGGATTAATTTTTAACAGGTAAAATTTCAAAATCTCTGATATTTCTATTAAAACATGATGTTAATGATTATTAAATTATGCGATACATAGAACAGTAGCAGAAAAAATATAATACATTACACGATGCGAAAGGCCTTTCAAGTGTTCGGAGGTTTTAAATAGCCTCGGCTTCGCCTCGGCCATTTAAAAACCACCTCACAGCAAAAAGTAAACTTTTACATCTTGTAATGTAAATAACTATTTGTGTCACGAACGCAATTTCAAGCTACACAAAATAAACTTTTCCTAACGTTTTCCCTACAAGATTTTTTCTAGTTTTAAATGGAACTGTTTTATTACAAATAATGAAAAAATAAATGTATAATAGTTGTTCGGACCCTAAAGTTAGTTTGGATGTCTCTAGTGATGTGGAGGAAGCTGCTTAAATGGCAATATCGAGTCTGATCCCTAAAAATCTAAATCAAAGTCCCAGATAAAAAAGACCAGATACGAAACATAGCGTGGCGGCACGGTCAGCGTCCCCCACTATAATGGTCCGCTCAACGGCGGATCATTTAGTACGGGAGCCGTTTCTCGCGTGCGTTGAACTGTTTAGTTTACTAGTTACTGTAAAACGAGGCTAGTGCGGGCGTAAAAGTCAGTTTTAATATATTTATTATTTTCGACTTTTATGATATGACAGGTTATAAGTGCATATGTAGATGCTGTACATCTAATAATAAAGAAATAACTTTTTTTTCGCTTCCAAGTGACTCTAAACGGTAAGTTCGATTTATTTATTCAGATTCAAAAATCACAATAGACATTTTTTAGACGTGAAGCTTGGCTTCGTGCTGCTATAATAATCACACTTTCAAATTATAATGCGCTTAAAATTGTCAGAACTTTAAAAAAAAAATTATTATGAATATTGTAAGGGTGATTAATTGAGAATTTGAATATTTCAACATTGGTATTTCTATCATAATACGCGTTGTAAGATTTGAATATTACAATATTGGTATTTCTACTATTATATGATTTATTGGAGATATTCTAGTGTAAATAAAAAAATTCCTGCTGTGCCTAAGTTATTATTTGGACGCTTGAAGAAAAATATGGAGTGTGAGTTCTTCAAAGAACAAGGTTGGATTTCCAAGATTGAACTAAACTTTGCTTTTTGACACAATTGCCATCTAATTCTTATGTCAAAAACCACTCGCCTTTCTTAGGGGGTGAACGTAAGGGTGGTTTTATATTTAAATAGAACCCCTATTTTCTGATTTGATAAAATTCTGTGTTTGCCCCTCACCTTCAACCCCGCCACTTTCACAGGAGATGACAAAAAGTTATAAAACTAAAACTGAACAGTTTAAATATTTAATTATCCTCGTTTGCCACCCTCCTCAGGGATGAAACAAATTAATAAAACATAATTGAAACTGAACCTTCTAAATTTAATTAAATCCGTAATAAAAATAAACATTTTTCTATTGCAATATTATTTTCTTAATTTTTGTCATCCCCCATAAAGGGTGGCAAGGTTTGAAGGGTAAAATTTTAGAACGCGTCACATATTTTTCTGACATGTTTATTTTAATTATGGATTTAATTAAGAATTTAGAATGTTCAGTTTTATTTTTGTTTAAATAATTTTTGTTATCCCCTGTGGAGGGGTGGCGAGGGTTGGGGTGAAATTTGAGATTGGGTAACATGTTTTTGTACATGTTTATTTTTATTGCGGATTTAATTAAATATTTAAACTGTTCAGTTTTAGTTTTATTTTTTAACTTTTTTTTTTCGTTGTTTTCATCCCCTGTGAAGGGGTAGCGTGGGTTGGGGGTGAAAATTGGGGCCAAACACAGAATTTTTTGAGAAATCCGAAAATGCAAAAATAGGGGTTTCTATTTAAAATTGTAAAACCACCCTTACGTTCACCCCCTTAAGAGGAGTGGGGGTGGTTTTTGACATCAGAATTAGATAGACGATTGTTTCAAAACAAAGTTCAGTTGCAATCTTGGAAATCCAACCTTTCGTTCTCGAGATATTTGACCCAGTCCAGACTTTTCGACACCCTGTATTTTAATATTAAACCCAAGTACATATTCCAATACTGAAGCTTAAAAATAGTCATTATTAATTTGCATACCTTTTAATTTTGACAGATTCGTGCAATACGTTCCTGTCCTTAAAAATAAAAAGTCTGATTTTCAGTAGTGCAGGTAACCGCTGCCCGTTAAAAGAATGCCTCTGGCTAAAGCGATGCCTTTGTGTGTTGCTCGAGTCAAAAACTTCAATCGAGCCGACCCGGCTTTCACATCTGGTTTAGTTAAATCTGTGTCAAAGTACGATTTGGCTTATCAAAAATTAAATAATTGGCTTAAAGAAAAGAATATAGCGTATAACTGTAAAAGTTTTGTGCATATGAAGAGCTCTACGTTATGATCATTGTTTTTTTATCTTATATAGCAATTTCTATTTTTCTAAATCCTGTGATAAAGCCAGACTCTTAAAAATTCAAGCCCATAAAAAGTTTCTTCAAAACCCCAGTCCCGAAAATCGGCAGGCTAGCATCGAAGCAAGAAATCAGTATAATCAAACCATCTCAGAAGCAAAACACCGTTTTAACAATCGGATAAAGTTCTATCTTGCTCGAATGGCAGTAAAACTTTCTGGTCCTTTGCCAAAAATATTAGTCAAAACTTTTGCACAAATTCTTTTCCACCCCTAATTTCTGAAGATGGAATTGTCTCTACCTCCAAAGGAAAAGCCGAACTATTTGCAAACAATTTGCTGCCAATTCTACGCTTGATCCTCCAATTAATCTTCCTCTTCCAACAGTTGCCCCTGTTTCTCATAAAATGTCAGATATAATTTTTAAAGTCAAACAGATCAAGCGTATTCTTTCTTCTCTTAATACTAAAAAATCGTCTGGGCTGGATGGCATACCAGCAATCGTCTTAAAAAATGTGCTCCCGAGCTTGCACCCATCCTAACTCGCCTCTTTTGAATCTCTTACGACACGGGCATTTTCCCGGAGAGTTGGAAAGCTGCGCGTGTGCAACCTGTCCCCAAAAAAGGATCCAAAACTCTCCCTTCCAACTATAGACCTATATCTCTTCTTTCAGTTGTTTGCAAAGTAATGGAAAAATTCATTGATTCCCAAATCCTAAAGTATCTGGATAAACATAATATCTTACATGATAGACAATATGGATTCCGTCACAGTAGATCCACAGCTGATCTTCTTTCCTTTGTCTCACACAACTGGAACAAGTCCCTTGAGTTTCTTGGTGAATCCCAGATCGTTGCTCTTGACATATCCAAAGCTTTCGATCAGGTCTGGCATGATGGGCTTCTTAACAAACTTCCTTCTTACGGTCTTCCACCTAAGCTTTGCTCTTGGCTTTCCAGTTTCCTTTCTAATCGACGTATATCAGTTAGTGTAGATGGTCATTCCTCCAGTTTCTACCAAATTAATGCCGGAGTGCCCCAGGGCTCAGTGCTGGCACCCACGCTGTTTCTTCTACACATTAACGATCTTCTCTCTTTCACAATCAATCCCATTCATAGTTTTGCTGACGATAGCACCCTCCACTCTAGTGTTCAATTTCATAAGCCACCGTGTGATTCTGATTTGGAAAACAAGCGCAGGTCAATGCAGATATCTCTTTCACAAAACCTCAAACTTATTTTGGAGTGGGGCGCCAAAACCTTGTTCAGTTTAATGCCCCGAAAACACAGTCATGTTCGCTGTCGCGAAAAAAGTCTGCAAATACTCATCCCTTACATATGAGTGGCCAAGTTCTGCAGAACAAAGAGTCGTTTAATCTTGTCGGCGTTACTTTTGAGAATAACCTTAACTGGCACAAACACATTACATCCATAGCCTCGGCAGCTTCAAAAAAGCTTGGATTCCTCTTCCGAGCCAGAAAATACTTCTCTTCTTCCAATCTGTACACTCTGTATGTATCCCAAATTAGACCCTCTTTAGAATATTGTTCTCATGTCTGGGGAATGGCGTCCCCTACCACACTTAGCATTCTGGACTCCATTCAAAGAAGAGCCGTTTGTCTTATTAATGATCCAACGCTCACAGAAAGGCTTCCTCCTCTTGCCCACCGTCGAGCTGTAGGGGATCTGTCGCTCTTCTATAGGTATTTTCACGGCTTCTGCTCAGAGGAGTTGGCCAGTATAATTCCTTCTCTGGCAGCTCCCAACAGAGCAACCCGTAGTGCAACTTTTATGCATCCTTTTACAGTTCAGTTAAAGAGGCCCCGAACTTTCCGCTTTCTGCGTTCCTTTATCCCTAGAGTGTCAAGACTGTGGAACCTGCTGCCCGCAGAAGCTTTTCCTTCTCCTCCCAATCTCCAAATAATTAAGTCCCGTGTAAACACACTCCCTCTCACCACACTTAAGGCACCCACGGTACGTTAGTACTTAGGCATAAGCCTTCGTGGACTGTCCCAAGATAAAAAAAAAGCTTATATAGCAATTTCGCTAAAGATTAATATTGAGATACCAAAGAACATCTTTTAAGATTCTTAACGGAAGCCGATAACAAGTCATTTTTAATGATGAAAGTAGCTTATCTACTTCTAAAATTTTCTGCTTTAAAATAGGTGAGAAGCTTAAGATATTTGTGGTTTTTTGATTTGCAATGATTTTATTTGATGGCAGGTGCTTGCCGAAAGTCGAAGTTAACATTTCTATGCTTAGAAAATCTAGTGGATGAAGAAACATATATTAAAATAAAGATTTCCACTACAAAAACTAATACATAAAGGGAATTTGCTATTACAGAAGGGGGCATAGGGAGGCTTGATTTTATATAAATCGTAAGGGAATATATGCTTTTATGACCAAAAGACATTTGCCATGATAGATTCTTCATTGAATACGGTTAGAAAAAATTTTATTTGCAGCCTATTAGAATAAATACGTTCGGTATAATACCTAAAAGTACAGCAAATTTTTAAAATAATCAAGGACAGACTTATTCACTGGTCATTCCTTTCGCAGATCAGCTGCTACACTATTGGAAAATTCTGATGCTGAAATCAAATACGGTAACGGAGGGTTACGTAAAAAATTTAATTGGAAACAAAAAAAAAAGCTAAAAATATTTTTGGGAAGTCTAGTGAAGTAGAAATATCTAGCTAGCAAACACCAATAAAACTCCGTCGTCTAGAAGAATGGTTAATCTTAGTAATTGTTCTAATTGTGTTGTAAATATTTACAAAAAAAGTATATGTTAAGTCTCTAATATTGTTGGTTACGATTTTTTTTATTAAATTGAGTTTTTTATTATATATTTTATTTCTGCAACTGGTAATGGAATGAACTTTTTGCAACTGGTTTTAAACAGTTTTACTTTTCAACACTAGAGTTGAAAAGTTAAAAGTTTCAATACACTGGTCAGTTTTAAAAAATTTCACTTTTAAGACAAAATTAGAAAAAATATTCCGTTATGTTTTACCTTGTTGGATTTGCTTTAAAATATTGTATTAGGTATTGTTATAAAATTAATATGTCTTTATTTTAAATTTTAAGCTAGGGCAAAAATATTGAAATAATAAAATTTAGAATCTCTGCAATCAAAAAAGCTTTAAGAAATAAATTTGAGTTTGTGTTGTTTGTGAAAGTAAGTGATTTTGAAATGATTTTAGTACTCTATATGAAAAATTTTATTTAAAAATTAAATTTGGTCAAAACTTGATCTAAAAATAAAATAATTAATAATATTAATCGTATTTTATTAAGTGATATGGTTATAATAACACAGTTAGGTATATTACATCTATAAGATAAGATTCGTAAATCAACCCTATCACAGCCAACCATATTAGGGCGATATTTAGCCAGTTACAACAAGCTGGAGTTCTCACAATATTAAAGTAAATTGCAAAAAAAATTATAAATATGACAGATTATAAATATGACTAATAAATTAAAATAAGATAATATAAGTAGATTTAATAAATTCTCAATAACACACTTAAACACATACATTCAAGCAACTAAAGAATAATATGCAGATGCCTAAAACTACTGTAATAAAAAAAATGCTAGGTATCTCCTTTTAAAAGCCTAAACCCTTAAAGATTTATTATCGTTTGGTAATTTATTATGGAGTTTTCTAGCCTGATAAGTAAAGCCACTCCTAAACAAAGCCGTCAAATATATCGGTACCGCCAACATACTTCCATTGCGTATAATTCTATTATGAAGGGTGTCGCGTGCTATTAGTTTTGCCCGCAGGTAGTCAGGAATGCCAGAGGTTATAATTTTATGCAAGAAAACGGCAAACTGCAACCGTCTTCTATTTGCCATATTTAGCCATTTCAAATCCCTAATACTTTTTGATACCTGATCAAATTTGCGCAGGGAACACACAACATGAATTTTGAACCCGTTGAATCCTTCCGCTAATTTGCAAAGTCAAAAACGGACCATAAACAAATGAACAGTAGTTAAAAAATAAAAGTACCAGGGTTTCAACAAGTATGAATTTAAGTTTCTTGGACAGAATCTCCCGATGGGCATATATAATTCTTAAATTGCAGTAAGCCTTTCTGATGAGGGAGTGTACATGGGTGTGAACATGTTCATCAAATTTAAGACTTCGCTGATTTTATCTCCGGCACAGTTTATCCATTAATATTTATGTTCACCTTCTTGCTAAGGCGAGCAGCCTTGACCTTACCAAAGTAGAGAACCTGTGACTTTTTAGGGTTCAATAAAAGATTGTGTTTCTTTGATAGATCATTTATAATATTTAGCTCTCTGTTTACGTTATACTCAGCAATATGATGTTCATAAGGAAAAAAAACTATATTTTAATTAAATATTATCAGCATATGCTTGATATGAACCAATCTCTATACGTTTCAAAATATCTGCCGAGTATATCAAAAACAGAAGCAGACCCAGTATTGAACCTTGCGGTACACTTGATACTACAGGCAACAAAGACGACATTTTTTCTTGCAGCACCACACTCTGTAACCTTTCAGAAAGCGTTACTTTGGCTATTCCAATATCTTGGACAAAACCGACAGCAGACTTATCGGACGCAAATCCGCAAAACCCTCTGGTGAACTATTTTTGGGAACCAGTTTAATGCGCAAGACCTTCCACGCCTTAGGAAAATATCCATTTTCTAAGCATACATTAACGATATGGGTAATGTAAGGAAGAATAAAAGGGCAGCAATACTTTAGTATTGACAAGGATAGCCTATCGACACCAAATGCATTTGATTGTATTTCTTTTATAGCAGCATATATTATCGATAGTAGCTAATCTCAAAGAAAATTTAGAAGAATTATTAAATTTTGTTCGTTTTTTAAGCCACCATCTCACTAAAGTCACCATTTATAAAAACGAAATTAAAATATTAATTTATTTTATTTGCATCCAAAAATGCTCTTGGTATTGTATCATTCTTGCTACCTCCTACATTAAGTTCTCTCAAAGCTTGCCAAGTTTTTCTGCTGCTACCCTCACCAACCACCCGACCAATATGAGCTCCTTTTTGCCGCCGAATATTTATAAGTGTATCATTTCTTAATTGCTTGTAATTTTTCCAGTTCCCCTTCGCTTTATTGGCCTTATATTCTGTTAGTGCCTTATTTCTTTGTTTCATTAAAATCTTTATTCCATCCGTCAACCAGGGAGCCTTAGGTTGCGTAACTCTAACAGTTCTTTTGGGCGCATAGGAATTAAACAAATCTGCATTTAAATGTTAAACACTTTGTAGAGTTTAAAAAACAAAAAAAAATACAGGATATCCTATTTTAAAATCAAAACTTTCAGTCACTTCCGGTAAAACCAAAAGTCAAGAAAAGATGTCATGTATGTAAACATGTCGTTTCACTAGAATAACAACCTTACCAAGTTTTATAAAAACCGATAAATTAAAATAATATTTAAATTTGTTTAAAAAAATATGTTTTTATTTTTTGTATTATCAGTTTATTTTGTTCCATTTAAGTACATTTTCCAAGCGTCTATATTTGATGTACAGGTTTTGCAAACACAAGAATCCTATAATTTTAAACGTCAAACCATTTTACTCCGTAACAAGTCCCGTAAGAAAAGTAGCCTCAATTATTCACAAGTTTAAATTGAGATGTCTTTGTAGTGTCTCCTTTACTGCAGCTTCCATTAACAGCTAAATTATTACCCAGAACAAAGTGATAAAAGCCTTGACAAAACTTAGTTTGGCTGCTGAGAAATCAAATTGTTCAGGGGCTATTTGACAAACAGACTCTAGCGTCTAAGAGAGACTTAAATGTGGAAATTGTTAACCTTTTAAAACATATTTTTACATAAATTACTTAAAACTTTTATTATTAGTTTTTATTATTAGCCTATTTCAGCGAACGTATACAAAATCATCCACTAATAGCTTTTATTATGGCACAATTTTCTATTAATATGCGGTTTTGGTATAGACAACTATATACATACACACCAAATATAGTTTTAATTTGGAACTTTGTGCTTAGCATAAATACATTCAAATACTATTGCAAAATGGGACACTATAATATAATAAATAAATACAAGTTTTTATTTACGGAATATCTTCAATATACCGACTTCATTTTTGGATTATACCTACCGACAACAATAAAACTGCGGATCAATAGGTATTAAAGGACAGAACGTTAGAGACGGACTCTAATAATATAAAGATTTATAATTTATTGTTTATTTAGGTAGGTATAATTTTAAAATTACATTAAGAAATTAAATATATGCAAAGTTTTAATAAATTTATAACCATATTATCTATACATAATTACATTTTTAATCAAAATATTTAAATCTAATTCTGTTTCACGAGTCATTAGTGAGATTAATTACAATATGATTTATGTTTTGTTTTGTATAGAAATAAAGGAGTCCTTAATTTTTATAATGTGCTGTACTGAATTTTTCCAGCTCTTAACTGGCACGTTGGTAATTACATTTTTTATCAAATTTATAACACTGGTTCCACAAATGCTCTATGGGGTTAAACATACAGTGATACAGAGGAAGATGTAAGACAGTATGCCCAGCCTATTCAGCTAAGTTATCACATACTTATTGTTTTTTAATTGCGTATGAATTTAGGACTTCCAAAAGTTGCGCTTTTTTGTAATTGAATTCAAAATAAATATCATTTTCTAACAAATATTTCTGGATTTCAGTTTTTGAACTTGATGAAGCTGGTGCTTTGTATAGCAGACGGCTGTGGCAGCTTGCGTTATTCATGACAATAATACTGTTAAACAAAAACACTATTTTGTTGCAATTTCCACTAATTTATTTATTAATCCTTGACATGTTTCACCACACAGTGGCTTCATCAGAGGGTATTTAGGTACTGTATACATGATAATTAGTTTTCCTATATTTGAAGGTGCTCTCGTCTGACAGTTTTGACTGGAATCAACTTATCCTTTGGATACTGTGTCTTGTGTTTTGAACCATGTTTCATCAAGGTAAATTATGGATCTGTTCTAACCTAGGTATATCTTTTAATTTTTTGAAAGTAATTAAATATCCAAGTGCGTAATCTGTGAGAGTCCATTACTACTTATTTTTTGTCTATTTTGTGGTATTTAAATACCATTTTACAAACAACTCTATGGAGGCTGGCACGGCTAATATTTATATTGGTTTTGTCTTCGTCTGGCTTCTTTTTCAGTTTATCAAAGGTTGAAACAACTCCGCTTTCATAAATACAATATATTTTCCTTCTCATTAGGTCCATTTTTTTCTTTTATCTTTTCTCCAATATGATCGATAAGGGATATTATCATTTGTTCAATTCTTCACTAATGATCGATCATGTTGGAGTTTTTGTAAGTAGACAGGTTTCTTTTAAAGCTTCTTGTTTAATTAGTCCTTTACTGATTACAATTTCATACACATTTTTTACATCCTGTTTTGCATCTAATGACAAATGATTTCGACGCGACATAGTTATATTCTCGTAAAACAACTTTTTCGAAACGCACAGTGAAAACGGTTATTTAACACTGCCACCAAAATATTAGCCGAAATATTTATATACCTAATAGTCAATACTCAAGAAATACCTGGCCCACCCCTGCTATTATGAAATAATGGGTTTACCCAATAGCAATAGGTAATAAAATCGTTAAAGGTTTATTGGGGTATTGTACGGCAAAAGCCATAGCGATATAGTTTAAGACAGACTATACAATAAAATATAGGCATTACTACCCCACAAAATTCTTGTGATACGCCAAAGGGTCGTATTAGCAACACAATTTAATGTTTATAATTAAACAGTTTTAAATGAAGCAAATAAATTTATTTAAATTTCACTAGAAAACCGAAGACGCCTTCCGGAGTCTATGAGGGGTAAATCTATCGAGGTTACCACAGAATTAGAGATTATTTTTTATCACTATAAAAGTAAGAAAATTTAAAGTCAAAGTTAGAAATTATTATAGTTTATGGTTTACCCAGTATTATTTATTAAGGAACTATCTTATTAATAAGTTCAGATATTACCCTAACTCTTAGCTAATCTTCAAACAATACTATTCACTAATCACTTTTATTACTCTTTACCACTCCCACTTACTCTGCTCCAGTACGTAATTTTATTTTCGGAACTTTACGTAGAATATGTCAATTGAAATTTGACAAAGAGAAATATTTGAGTTGCTTTTCTAGCTTAAATATACACTTTGTACTAAACCTTATAATTTAAATTAGTTATAGAAAAGAGGTGATTATCTTATGCTAACACGGAGAAAGAGGTATTAAACAACCATATAAAGCTGAAATTTTCATCAAATATTTAAATAAAAACATTTTGGTGATTCGCCCAAAAATGCTTTAAAAAGTTTTTTCTATGCTTTATATACTTAACGTTATTAACATAATAAAATCAGATAATTTTCCAGCCATATTATCTTAAGAGCACACATAGTTGTACTGCCTTTTCCTTGCTTTACTGCGGTACGGCCTTAGATCCGACCTCTTCTTCTTTTTTGCGTGCGCGTGAGTTACTTTCACGACGCTCCTACCCATTTTCGCGACCGCTTAACCGTTAGGCGCCATTCGAAAGGCCCGAGCCCTCATTGGATGCGTCGTCTCGCTACGTAATCACAGAATTATGCAGTCATTCCAGAGCGCGGCTGTGGCGCTCGAAATCAAGTCAGTCTGTTTGTTTTGGATAATTTTGGATAGTTAGAGGGATTCCAAAACTTAGATGTCCGTCGCAGTATGTTTTTGATTTAAGTAAAGCGTTATTGTCACGATTATAAGGGAAATTTACTGTTTAAATATTTATTATTTTATAAAAAATTTAAAGAAATGTTAGAGTACTTGTGGGTATAGAATAATAGCTTTCATGCAAGATGTGTTTCTGCAACATCAATATTAACAGTTGTTTAGTTGGTTACCGGCAGCGTATTGGTATTGTCTTCTTTGGCACGATGCAATCTTAAAAAACCGTAAATCACATTACGTTAGATAACGCGTGATAAATATGGATGCGCCTACATGCAGTTAGATTTTGTCCAGAAGGAGGGACAATATCTGCTTTTTGGCGCTGTCGCACAGTGATTCGAACAATGGACCAAAATCAAAAACCAAAAAGGCAAATCTTTAAACACCTATTAAATAAATTGAAACAACACTACATCCTGTATGTAAAAATGCCCAAATTTTTTTTTATATTCAGCTGTCTATCGGGAAAGGTTTGATAAAGTCCACATTGATAAAATTCCAAATTTATTTCAGTCAGGTTTGACCTAGCGTTATCTGCTTAAGCTACCGAATTAGTGAAATCTAAAAGGTTAATATTTTTACTAGTGGAATATGGCAAATACTGATTAAGGTATGAAAATTACTTCTTAGTCTTTCATCCTTTTCTTGCAGTTTGTTATAAAATATATATTTTTTTCTTCTTCAGCCAAGTTTTTCGTAATGACCTCAAAAACGGTCTTTTTCTTGTTTGGTAGTTTAAAAAATTCTACATCCTACAAAAGTCCTTTTTTGCGCAAAGTTGCGCGTGATAGTAAAATTTTATGTTTTAGATAAAACGAGCAAAATTACAAATCAAGATTTATTTTAAACATGGATCTTTCTACACAAAAAACAAAAAATTAATGGTTTATTCCAAGAAATTTAAGATCTACTCCAAATTAAAAACCCCTCAAAAGGTTGAGACAGGATGTTTCCAAAAACTACTCACATTTTTTGCGCTAGAATTAATAAGAACTGGCAGAAAAATTGTAGAAAAAAAGATAAGTTTCTTAAACAAGAATCTAAATAGCTTAATCATGGAATATACTAAATACATCTCTTAAATATCTAACTCTCGACAACAACTTGCTAAAGTCAACATTTTGCCTTAAGCAAGCACCAGCCTTGGTAGACCTCAAATGCCTTTTAAAGAATCAAGTAATAAAACATAACAGAGGCGAGTTGCTGAATTGGTTTCCAATTACACCCTAGAAGAACTTTCTTTTGCGGTTCAGCAGTCTTCAAAAATCAGTGAATCCCGAGACGGTGCTCAAGAAATTCGAGGGCAATCCTTGACATTACATGAAACTTTAGCGCTTTATCTGGATTTAAATTTTCCCCCCAAAAAATATCATTTGCTCAGGACAGTTATAAATAATTTACATTCAGAATTTTTAATATTCTACTGAGCTATGTCAGCTATGTCAGTTTAAAAATAAACTGCTTCCAAAAGATATTATTGCTACAGAACAAGAAGCTGAAGTAAATTTACAGGAACTTCTGCAGCATACAGTTACAACTATCTTAAAATTAATAGACAGAGACATAACAAGTAAAAATCTTATCTTGACATGCAAGTACGGTTTTTTTTGTTTGCAGGGAAATTTGAAAATTCTAGCCTAGATAAAAATTCCGTATTATATGTTTATTTGCATATTAATATTTAGTATTTTTTTAGAGTAACATAATGTTTATAATTTAAAATAAATAATACATTTATAAATAAACAGTTCTTGTAGTAGTTTAAAATGATCGCTTTTTATTAACAAGCTTGCTGCCTCATTCGCATTTTTTTATCGATAAATAAAAATTTAAGAATGAACTGCTAATTTTGGCACACCATGTATATTTTTGAAGATATTTGACAAAGAGAAATCCAAATGGTTTGGATATTTTGCTACATTTAATATTTTATAGCATCTGTGCTTTCCGTCTCACCCTCGTCTCTTCCGCTTAAGTTTTTAACTTACTTTGTATGCACTATTTATAGCCTAAGGTAGTACCTACCACATCGTTTTTATTTTATTCAATTCTGAACAGTACAACAGTATCAGTGTTTTTTGTCCCATTAGCCCATCGATTCGAAGCACTGTGTGTGGTGTCGATGTTGCTTGTTGTAGTTTGTAGTTCAGCGCCACCATCCAAACTTCTTTGCTGCTCGTGGTTAGTTCCAGTTAGTAGTAACCAGTTGGTTGCACCTCATAATAGGCAAAGGGTTGGAACATTGTGTTACGATTTGAAAATTGCATCGTACCAATTTTGTATAAATATCTTAAAGGAATGGAGGTACACTACCACCGGAAACAGTTTCCCAGTCCAAAGTTTTATTTCTCTAACCCCGTTTAAGAAGGTTTTGCGTTTAATTCTTTTATTGATCTTTTTAAACTTCCAAAGGTTGACGACATAATAGTGGTTATACTGTTATAACTGTCTGATTTTTTTACGTGATCTTTTTTGATAATTTATGTAAATTTATATGGTCTTATATTATTTTATAATAACTAAATTCTATATTTTGATTTTAAAAAAGTCAGGTTATGGTTATGCATTACTCTCTTTCCTTCCCTCTCTCTTTATTTTTTATTATTTTTTTTTTTTTGGTCGAAAGTACAGCGGCCACCCCAATAACGGACGTGTGAGCCGATGCATTATCATGGTGAAACAAAACTTTATTTTTTTGCCGAATGCCAACGTTTTTTTTCTGACGTCCTTATTTAAACACTGCAATGGGTTTGCATAATACTTGCCCGTAATTGTTTTCTTTTTCTTTTTGGAGATAATTAATGAAAATTATTCGGCCACATTCCAGACTCTGACGCCATAACCTTGCAAACAGATGAAGTTGTTTTCGTCTTTTTCGGAGCCAATTCTTTTCTTTCAGTCCCTTTTAAAACGACTGTTATTTCATTTAAGGTGTAGAATAATGAACCCATGTTTATGAAACCTCCCCACGACGCTGTTTTCGTTTAATTGTGAGCAAACACGTCACCCATCGTGAGCACAGATTTTTCAAGTCCAAATTTTTAGTCAGTAAGCGATAACACTTTTTGATATGCCTATCTAGGCAGCCAACTCGCGCATTTTTAGTCAACAAACGGTTATAATTTATTATTGTAAACGAAGTAGCAGACTCCTCCAAAGTAGAGTCTAGCTCAGTTTTGATATTGGTTGGACTGAGACCCTTCAAATGAAAGTATTGCATTATATGACCAATTTTTTTTCATGTTTACAAATGTACTAAAACCGTTCACTACTGATGGCCGCCAAATTAATACTAAACAACGTAGCGTCTTAAAGCTTTAAACTTAAACTTTATAACTTGCGTCTAGAGATGCTTTATTATGCAGGGACTCGCCTAAAAAATTACATAATTATGCAATAATTTGGGGTCTTTTTAAATACGTCCCCGCAATATAATTGGGGAAAATAAAGAGCCACTTTGCTAACTAAAACTAACCTTGACCGACTCGAACTTAGGGCTTTTGAATTTGTCTAAATTATTTGTAAAAGTTATAAACAAAATTTTAACAACGTATCAGAAACCAGAAATCACTTAATATATATATATAATATATATATATATATATATATATATATATATATATATATATATATATATATATATATATATATATATATATATATATATATATATATATATATATATATATATATATATATATATATATATATATATATATATATATATATATATATATATATATATATATATATATATATATATATATATATATAAAATTATATATATAAGTATCTACCATATAAAAAAGTATTAAAATGTTGTTAATAACTTCTAGGTAGGGATAATTTAGACAAATTCAAAAGTCCTAAGTTTTAGTCGGTCATGGTTAGTTCTGGTTAGCAAATCGGCTTTTTATTTTCCCCAATTACTTTTCAGACGTAAAAATGCGGAGACTCCAAATTATGACTTTACACATTAAAATTTATTGTTTTAGGTTATAACCCTGTCAAGAAGGTCGCCAGCTATAATTATCCAGGGTGTCTCTAGACGCGAGTAGTTTTATAAGGTTGTTGCTGGCAGAGTGATTGTTTTTATACAACAACCGCCATCTATACGCCAGGTCGGGTACTTCTGGAACTGCACACGTATTTTGATATAGTGTTCCTAGTTGTATTTAAATCCCCATTAATTTTTTTCCCTGCATGTATCTTAAAAATGATCTGGTAACTATGTTTATATAATATTTTCTCTTATGACCACGGAATATTCCATTAAGCGATGGTATATGTTTTTTGAATCACTCTGAATTTCAAATGGAATAGCTTAAATTTTTTTATGACCTGATTTTTTTTTAGTGGTATTAACTACCAAAGAGTAATCGCAAAGTCGTCAATTTTTTAATATAAAATGACTAGCTTTCGTCTATATTTTTCATATTTTAATTTTTTAATAATCCTACTAAAAATTAAGGCAGTTGAACAATTAGTTTACAAGATATATCCTCTTAAAAATTTCGAAAAAAAATTACACATGGTATATGCAGGTGAAAGCACAGGAACATTCTGCGACCTCGTTAATCTTTTGACGGTATTTATTTTAGGATTACTAAATATTATTCTTTTTATTGTGGATTTTGGTGGCACAAGTCTGCCAGACTTAAGCTGCCGATATCTTCTGCGCGTAAGAACCTCTCGTTTCTAACATAGAATAATAGACAATATTTTGTTTTTCTTCGTCTAAATAAACAATTTTGACAGATATTGACTAATTACTTAATCGTTTAATTATTAACAAGAGTATATTAAAACGAAAATTTACCTAGACAGATTGACGGGTAACTCATTTATTATATTTATATAGGGTGCCACTATTTTTTTTTCAAAATTTTTGTGACGAAATACCATGAAAACTATTCTTTTAACTGCCTTAATTTTTATTAAGCCTATTTCTTAATTAAAAAAAGGACCAAAACCTGGGGTCCACATATAATGGATTACACTGTACACTAGACGATAAAAATAAACCAAATACGTATGTTATTATACAAATTTAAAACTTTTAAGGAGCATTTAATGGAAATAATTCCAGAATTTTGTTTGTGTATCATCTAAATTTTAAGCTATAAACGTCGCTACTAAAAAAGAATAAAGCGGAGCGATAGCGAGACACATAAATTCCTAAACCTGTCAGTGTATCTCTTTATTGATTTGAAAAACCGTGCGTCCTCTTGTAACCATTGTTACCGTTTAATTCTAAACTTTAATCAGGCTTACGCCATAAATAAGCTTTAGCTTTGCGACTTCCACTACTAAACCCTGACTGTCTGACAAAACACCCTGTTTGTCGACCTGGTTTATTGGTGATTCGACGAGATTTAAACTGCAACACTTATTGCATCCCGAGATATTTATGGCCGATTGATAAAAAACGAGTTAAATCGTCTGTTAAAAGTAAAATGGATAACGCGACAAAAAAGTATAGAAGAGGAAGTGTAACAATCCCTAATTCGAAAAGCGACACAATTTGATTTAAGCGTTTCGAGAGAGCACGTCATGCGTACCACCAATTCAAAGTTAAAAATCGGTCGCCCCAAAAAAAACGAAATCCCAAAAGGAAATCTTATTCTACTTGTCCCTTTAAGAAGGCTGTGTCTTTTCCTAAAAAGGGGAAAAGTATACTTTTTAGGGGTCCGTTCCGAACGACGTAACGCGTTGGGGGAGCCAAACAAAAAAGTTACTTTCTGCAAGTGTTGGAACAATATATTTTCTACAACGAGAGGTAAAACTAACTAATTTTTGTTTATATTAAAATATTATTTTTAACGAAGAATTTATACAAAATTATTAGTATTTTTAAACCCTTTTTGTAAAAGTCTTGGTCGCACTTTGCAAATTTATTGCTGACGCGAGTTGCTTTTTGAAAACGTTGGGCGGCGGTGTTGGGATCTTGAGGGCCCAATCTTTTTGAACTAGGGAAAGTAGTTTCTTGAACTGGGGGTTTTAGTACATTGAATGGCATTGACGGTTGTTTCTGGATGGGGAAATGTTTCAAAAAATTTGGGAGTATTTTATTTGAAATGCTTTCAAAGATATGTTAATTGATATCCTTCAGCGACTGATGTAGACTTACCTCAAGACTTTAATTTGGATATTTGTTCTCGGGTTTTGGAGAAATGTTGAGGGGCCCGGCGAAGGCTTGCCAGTATGTTTCCCGGTTAGGAAATTTGAGATAGCGCTATTTCCGAAGGCATTAATGCCAAAAGAATCGTCTCACTTCCTGTTTATATATAGTTCACAAAAAATCGCCGATGTGGTGCTGTCGCTTTCTTAAGCTGGCTACTTTCTATATAGATTTTAAAATTTTCCATTTTCGACATCTCCAGAAATGACCAAGCTTCTAGAGCTGTGATGTTTTGAGTCTGGGATGTGTATCAATACTAAATTTTCTTGGTCTTCAATATGATCCAAACATATTTTTGTTAACTCCTCTCCACGACAAGCGCCCACTAAGCCAAAAATCGTTGCCACTTTTATATACCGGGTGTTTCAAATTCGACTCTCACCATTGGGATCTCGGAAACTATGGGAATACGAAGATGGTTAAATTGGGCAAAGTTGGGCATTTATGTGACCAACAATATACCTTTTAAAAGTTTGAAAATTCCGAGTAAGGAGCCCGGAAAAAAAACGAAATTTTGGAAAATCGTTTTTTTTTTTTTTCCTGGGTTTCTTTTTCAAGTTAAAAAATAAATAATACATTTGCATTGTCACTTTCCCTCTATCGAAGGGGTTTTCATAGTTTTGCAACTCGACGTTTCTTTTTTCCTAACCATCATCAACTTTTTTTCTTTTGGCGCCATATGGGAATTCCACAAATTTGAATTTTTTACCTTTTTCAACGTGTATCATAAGTTACCCTTTTGCCCGGAAAATTAACTAGAATATTTTTATAAGAGTTGGGCTTTGATTTCTCAAATCGGTGACGTTAAGCCATTCTTGTTTACTGTCAGTTGTGGTGTCATTAAAAATGAATTTCCCCTGAAGAAAAACGAGATATGGTAAAATTTTATACAAGAATGATAGGAACAGTGCGAAAACATCGGAAGTGTATCTTAACTCGTACCCCGGGAGACGACAACCTCATCGAACTTTATTCAAATTATTGGATAGAAACTTCGCTGAGTATGGTTCTTTGAAAGCCTCTGAAAAACAAAATGACAACCGAATGGTTTAAATAACAGAAAATTACTAAAACTAGAACTAAAAATTATAACAAATGTTCAAAATGCTGCCCGTTTCTAAACAAATCGCCAAACCTTTTTATATGTTATTAACTGCGCGATTTATTTCTCTCCTTCTTAATCTTCCAAAATTCCTAACGATGTTGAGTTGAAGTTCCTCGATATTTTGGTATTCGCCTTGCCCATAAATTCGGTTTTTCAACGTACCCCATAAAAATGATGAGGACATTGAGATCTGGATACCTAGCTGGCCATCTTACCGGCCCATTATTCCCAATCCACCTGTCACCAAATCTTTCGGAAGATAATCAGATACTTGTCTTGTGTTGTGAGGAGGAACTGCCCATCGTGTTGGAACCAAATACTGTTGTAGTTTGCTAATGGTAAATCGTCCAAATAGTCTTCAAAGTTGACGTCAAAACTGATAATATATTTCAGCGTTCAAATTTCCGTTGAAAAAATGAGGTCCCAAAATTCTATTTTTATAAATGCCTGCCCAGACATTAAGACTAAATCGCACTGGGGTCGTAATTCTCGAAACTGCCGGGGATTGTTTATGCTCCAAATGTGTTCATTGTTTCGATTAAATATTCCACAATTGGTGAAAGTGCTTTCATCTGTCCATATAACATTTTTCAGAAAAAACTGGAAAATCGGGTCGCCTTTGTAGCCAATCACAAATTGTAATCGCCTTTCAGAATCACCAGGGTGCAGTTTTTGCGATATGTGGATTTTGTAGCATTTGAAACCACTTTTCCTGATCTCTCTCCAAACAGACTTGCGAAGAAACATCCAAATCAGTGTGTATCTGGCGTGTGGATTTACCTGGATTCGTATTTATCTACAAAATATGTATTAGTTTTTCATAAACGGTTTAATATTTTTTACAGTTGATCGCAAGTAACTAATTCCTAAATTCGAAATAAGTCATAAGGTCGACGCATGCCCGGTATGTATTTGAAAACTGCCGCGTTCGTCAACATTTTTTCCGAATAGATAATCGATTAGGTACTTTGCGAACTAAAACGAAACATTAATTATACCTCATTTACGATGTTTTCTTTACTTTCCTCATCCATTCTGTCCCCATATTTTTGTCTGGGCTTTTCAAACGAACCATACTCAGCGAGGTTTCTATCCAATAATTTGAATAAAGATCAATGAGGTTGTCGTCTCTCGGGATACGAGTTAAGATACAATTCCGATGTTTTCACACTGTTCCTATCATTCTTGTAATAAAGTTTTACCATATCTCGTTTTTCTTCATTGGTGAATTCCATTTTTAACGACACCACAACTGACAGTAAACACAGAATGTCATTTACACGTCACCGATTTGAGAAATCAAAGCCAACTACGTTATAAAAATATTCTAGTTAATTTTCCGGACAACAAGGGTAACTTATGATACATCGTTGAAAATGTGATAAAAAGGGCCATTCAAATTTGTGGAATTCCCATATGGCGTCCATAAGAAAAAAAAAAGTTGATGATGGTTACGGAAAAACGAAACGTCGAGTTGCAAAACTATGAACACCATTCGATGGAGCGGAAAAGTGACAATGCAAATGTATTATTTATTTTGGAATTCGTTGAAAAAGAATCCCAGGAAAAAAATAAAACGATTTTCCAAATTTCGTTTTCGGATATCTCCGGAATTACTCGGAATTTTCAAACTTTCTAAACGGTATATTGTTGGTCACATAAATGCCCAACTTTGCCCCAATTTAACCATCTTCGTATCTCCTATAGTTTCCGAGATCCCAATGGTGAGAGTCGAATTTGAAACACCCGATATAAATACGCATCATCTGGCGCTTCATCCATGATTTTCGATATTTCTTTTTTTAAAAAGACTTTATCCTTTTTGGGTCTAAAACCAAGGCTTTGTTTTATAAGGTAGGCCGTTACTTTGAAAAACTTGCTCAAATCTATGTTTTTTAGTAACTTAATGATACATTTTTGCATAGAGTATCTAGACCATAATGAATTGGGTTTACATGTTTTTGATAAATAAGAAAAGAAAGGCCAAAAGAAAATCTTCTTTAAAAGACTTCACACCTCCTACTTTGACACCAGCTCTCAAACAAAACAAATTCTTTTTTATACCTGTGACGAGATTTCATGGAAAGGAGATTGCTATTTATGCTGCTTTGATAATCGATGCTGGTAAATTGTCGTCAGAATCCATTGAAAATGTTTCTCCAATTTGGTTGAAAATGCGTGACAGAAAATTAATTTTTGATAGATGCATAAACAATTACTTGGTTGCTATCGATTCTTTGATAATTTATATGCAGTTATTAAAAACACGTACTTACATTTGGTAAATTAGGATTATTTTATTTAATAAATGTTATAAAAAGACTGCAAAATTACAGCAAAATGCAGTTTCTTCAAATATACCGGGTGACAACAAAATCACTACCCAGCCCTTTATTTTCTTGAATGAAAACATATGGTTTTTAAATTTTGAGATTATATATTATATCATAAGATGCTGATTTTGAATATTATAACATGTGTCTATCACTTCCGCTTTAACCGGAAACGACATCAATTTAGATTTTTTCAATGGAACACCCTGTATATTTTTCGGAATTTGGATTCTACGGATCATTTCTGATATAAAATCTAAATTATATTTTATACCTATCTCTGCTTGTTTTTGAGAAAATGGCGATTAAAGATGTCTAAACTACCGCACATTATACAGTTTTATGGGAAAACAAATAAATGTTATAAAAATTTATTATGTTTAATTTAATTCTTTCTGAAGACTCTATCTGTGGAGGTCATAATAAAACTACTTCCGGCTTTATCGGAAGTACTGCAAAAATTAACTTTTTTAATAATGTTACTTCAAAAATGTTAATGCAACACCCTGTATATTTTTTAAAATTTGGATTCTACAAGTCATTCCTGATATAAAATCTCTATTAAATACTATATCTATCTTTGTTAGTTTTTGAGAAAAGGGCGATTGAAATGTTCAAACGACCGCATATTATGCAGTTATAGAGGCAAACAATTTTCTCAAAAACTAACAAAGATAGGTATGTGATATAATATAGATTTTATATTAGGAATAAGCCGTAGAATCCAAATTTAAAAAAATATACGGGGTGTTGCATTAAAATTTTTGAAATAACATTATTAGAAAAGTCAATTTTCGCAGCACTTCCGGTAAAGCCGGAAGTAGTTTTATTATGACCCCCACAGATAGGATCTTTAGAAATAATTAAATTAAACATTTATTTTATTAACATTTATTTGTTTTCCCATAAAACTGCATAATGTGCGGTCGTTTGGAAATATTCAATCGCCCTTTTCTCAAAAACAAGCAGAGATAGGTATAGGATATAATATACATTTTATATCAGAAATGATCCGTAGAATCCAAATTCTGAAAAATATACAGGGTCTTCCATTGAAAAAATCAAAGTTAATGTTGTTTCCGGTTAAACCGGAATTGATAGACACATGTTATACTATCCAAAATCGGCATCCTATGTTATGATATGTCATCCTAAAATTTGAAAGCCAAACGTTTTTATTCAAGAAAATTAAGGGCAGGGTGGTGATTTGTCACCGGTATAACTATTATAAGCAAAATTATGCATTATTTTATAATTAGATACTAATTTATGTTTCAAAAACTTAAAGATTTTACTTTTCCACACTAGTGCGAAAAAATTGCTATTTTCCGCAAGCAGGTTAGTTCGGAAAAGTATAGTTTTTCGAATGCTTGTAGAAAAAACATACATATTTAAAATTATTTTTCTCATCTATTTTAATAAATAACAACATGCATTTTTTTATGATATTATTTTTTTGTATTGTTTTTTTTTACGAAGCGTCAAAATGGAGCCGCTAAAAAAAGGTTGTCCAACTGTGGACTGGTAATCTTCGGATTGGCAAGTCCAAAACAAAAAAAACAATTATTTTTAAGAAGAATAGTCTATTAAAAGCCAATTTACCACATTTAATCAAAAATCTTAAAAAAATGGCAGACGTTAAAAAAATAGTAATTTACGTAACAAGTTCCGAAAGTGATATTCTACGGGATAAGTAGGAAGTTTATTCTGCGAATCTCGTAAAATAACTTTCAGATCGTGTTACGTACAATATTTTTTCTGCGGGTGTTCATTATGTTAAAAAGAATCTGGATGGATACATTACTGATAAACTTTTTATTATAAATTACATATAACATAACAATTGCTCTCATAAATACATTACTTATAAATATTAATTACACAATTATAACAATTACTTATATTAATATTATTAGGGATATTAACAAAAGTGGCAGTATTAAAATTATTATTATTAGACGTATCAATAATTATATTGGTTTTCGAAATATTAAATTCGTTCCGGCCCTTTTTAATCTGTGATGCTATGTGAATTTTGTTTCTCAAAGAATATTCTACGTATCCCTATGCTACACTGGTTAATTTCCAGCCTTCGTTTCTCTTCAGATTGGTTATACTAGCTTTGTCCAATTATATACCGGTCCGGATTTTTATTTACCGTGCACGGCGCGGATTTAAATCGAATTTTTTCAACAGCTGACTGTTTAAGTTAACCTGACTTTACCAAGTTTGTTTTTGTTTATTAAGGTTTTTCTTTTGTTTTTGTTTTGTTGGCACCACAAGAAATAAAATACCCAGTCATAAATATTGGATAATTCCGCACGTGGTAAGTAATATGTAATTACTTATTTCAAATAAGGTCTTGATTTGAAAAAAAATGTTAGAATCATTAGCCGAATTTTTGGTCATTTCATCAAGCCAAAGTACAGAATAGGAGGCCATAGATGAACTCATCAAAATACCTTGATTTGAGAATGTTGATATTGCGCATGAACAGCAGAACCAAACTTTTAATCCCATCAAAAATTCGGGGACTACAAGGACCGATTCTGAATCAGTAACGAACCAATCCGATGTTATCCGCGAACGCTGGACTGTTATTAAAAATTCAGAATTGTGTTACCGCGAACGACCGTTTTTATATTGCGCATGTGAATAGTCCCTGAACCGGTTCGAAATGGGACCCGCGAACAAAGCTACTATTACCACCATCAGCTAGTAAAGTAGCTGAGCTTCTGCGCAAACAATGCCCGGTTTATTCTTCAGGCAATATTACCAAAGTGTGAATACCAATAGTTTGTTTTTTTTATCTTGGGACAATCCACGAAGGCTAATGCCTAAGTACTAACGTACCGTGGGTGTCTTCAGTGTGGTGAGAGGGAGTTTGTTTACACGGGACTTAAATTTTTGGAGATTGGGAGGAGAAGGAAAAACTTCGGCGGGCAGCAGGTTCCATAGTCTTGAAACTCTAGGGATGAAGGAACGAAGAAAGCGGGAAGTACGGGGTCTCTCTAACTGAACTGTAAAAGGATGCATAAAAGTTGCACTACGTGTTGCCCTGTTGGGAGCTGCCAGAGAAGGAATTATACTGGCCAACTCCTCTGAGCAGAAGCCGTGAAAATACCTATAGAAGAGCGACAGATCCCCTACAGCTCTACGGTGAGCAAGAAGAGGAGGCCTTTCTGTGAGCGTTGGATCATTAATAAGACGAACGGCTCTTTCTTTGAATGGAGTCCAGAATGCTAAGTGTTGTAGGGGACGCCATTCCCCAGACATGAGAACAATATTCTAAAGCGGGTCTGATTTGGGATACATACAGAGTGTACAGATTGGAAGAAGAGAAATATTTTCTGGCTCAAGAGAAATCCAATCTTTTTTGAAGCTGCCGAAGCTATGGATGAAATGTGTTTGTGCCAGTTGAGGTTCATCTTCAGAGATTAGTGGTGGAAAAGAATTTGTGCAAAAGTTCTGACTAATATTTTTGGCAAAGGACCAGAAAGCTTTACTGCCATTTGAGCAAGAGAGAACTTTATCTTTTATTTGATTGTTAAAACGGTCTTTTGCTTCTGAGATGGTCTGATTATACTGATTTCTCGCTTCGATGCTAGCCTGTCGATTTTCGGGACTGGGGTTTTGAAGAAAATTTTTGTGGGCTTGAATTTTTAAAAGTCTAGCTTTGTCACAGGATTTAGAAAACCACGGTTTGTGATTTGAAGTTATGGGGTTCTTTTAGTGTGGGGGAAAATAGGTCTCAATGCCTACTTGAATTGTTTCGGTAATTTGTTTACATATTTCGGAAGGATCGAAAGTAGAAAAGCAGGTAGGATCCCAAGGGTAGCTGGCAAAGAAATCTCTCAGACCATCCCAGTCGACCGAATTGTAGTGCCAGACGGTTCGTGGCGGCATGCTTTCAGTTGCCTCAAAATGAGTGGAGTAAGATACGGTGACCAAACCATGGTCAGAGCGACCAAGGGGAGCAGTTACTGATGCTTGATAGAGTTCGGGGGTGGAAGTAAGATAGAGACCTAGGGGGTTAGAATTATGGGTGGGAACCCTAGGAAAGTAGGTAGGTTCCATAATTAGATTGGTGAGCGAGTTGCTGATTGCGAAATTTTCTGCTGCTCTGCCTTGTGTATCAGTTTTTGTGGATCCTTGCCAATCCTTATTATGTACAATAAAATCCCCGAGAACGATTACTTCGGCCAATGGAAACTGGGAAATAATATTGTCGATCTTTATTGAAAGGAAATCAAAGAGCCCGTTGTAGGAATTGTCGGACGGGGACCGGTATATACAACAGATAAATTTGGTAGAAGATCTGAAAGTAAGTTTAAGCCAAAGAATATCAGGCCTACCCGATTCGAGATTAGAAACCCTAGCACAAGCCAGATCGTTGCGAACGTAAGCACAAACGCCGCCATGGGATCGAAAAGATGAAATGAGTTCATAACCTGGGAAAAGGAGGTGGTTGGTTGCTGTTTTGGGACTTATTTGGGTTTCGGTAAGAAATAGTATGTGGGGTTTGGAGCATTGAAGATAATAGTGAACAGAGTTTACGTTGGAGTTAAGCCCACATATATTTGTAAAGGATATCGACTTTCGATGGTGGCCCCCAATGTACCCCTCGCCCGGAGAACCGAATGGAGGGGTATTTTACCTCCGGATAACTTTACGTTCGGGTGTGCCATCATCATTATTTCCATATTTTACTAGAGTGGAAAAAAAAGAGAAAGAAAAAGAAAAAGAAAGAAGAGGAAGAAGGAAAAGAAAAAGAGGAAGAAGGAAAATTGACTCACCGCCCAGAACTCGAAACGTCCTGAGACTTCACGAGTCCTTTAATGGGCAAGTGGGGTGGTACCGCCTCAGGCGAGGAAAGCTCCTCTACCACCTACCAAAGTAGTACATTTTCCGTTTTTGTAATACACATATCAAATAATCCAGAGTTTATTAAATAATCTACGATGTGGTATGTTTGCTGGACGTATAATAACAAATATTATTTTCTCCAATCACGACAAAGGTTCTTTTCATATTCGTTTTAGAATTTGGAATTTTAATTACTAACATATTTATCTTATCTTTTATATTATCTAAACCCATTTTACAAAACTCTTTACGATGACAAGCACCTACTAAACCAATGATCAATGCAACCTAAAATATGCATAATAATTAATCAAAAGGAAAAAAAGAATTTTCATTTAATTATATTACCTTTGTTACTAGCTGGATATCATCTCCAGCTTCTGATAAGAATTTACCTACTTCTTCTTTATTCAATATTTTTTATTTTTTTGGTTTGTAGTCAATGGATTTTCTTTTAAGAAAAGCAATAACATTGCGATAGCGGCTTCATTTAAATTATTTTTAAGGTTAATTGTGGACTTAAGCATTGAGTAATTGCTCCAGAGGCTCGAGGGCTTTACGATTTTAGATTTTTCTATTAAATATGCAAGAATAACCTCTTTATTTATAGTATGCACTTTTTTATAATTGCTCCATTATTAAAATAAGTTGTAGACCAATTGTTCTTCCTTTCTTGACTAAAGCGGAAATAATTCATAAATAGCCGTTTTCGCAGCTTCACTAATCTCATGTGGAATCAATTCGGCTTCACTTTTACCCATGATTTCCACTCGTAGAACATATTATACACTTTCCAAGACCTGGAAAAAGCTTCCTGGACTGCTTTTAAGATATCTTTCGAGTTGTTTTCATTGGACATTTCAACAATAATTGTTAAAAAATCGCTTTTAAAGATGAGTTTATTTGGATATTGTCAACCGTTGTTAATTACAAAAATCAACTTCTTGTTTAGGTTTAGTTTGCCAAATAACTGAGACATCAGACTACTACGTTTTTTAATATTTTTTTAGTAACTATTATTTTAAACTGATTTAATATGAAATGCAAAAAAGGCAATTATCTACAAAATGCGAAAAAATATAGTATACGCAGCTCGTCAGAAAAGTTATTTTACTTGACAAGTATGGTACGTATAAATCCGAGCTCGAGGACTTGAACGTACCATACGAAAATTCCATATTTCTAAAGGTTTTCCAAATACGTTAATTTTAATATTAAGATGCCCAATATCTCAAAACTGACCGTTTTTAGTTATCTTACTATTTTTCTAAAGCGACAATATATTTTTGAAACACTATTTATTGATTGCAAAGATCAATTGATTGAAAGTCATATTTCAGAAAGCTAATACACAATAACGTCGTTATGAAACTTTGGTAAATTCAAGCGCTTCAATAGTAAAGGGAGCCCGAAATTAATTGCGTTTCGGATGTTGTGAAGTTGGTTTATATTTTGCCAGAGGGTTTCACTCCATTTCCGTAGTAATCAGTACGTTTAGTGCATTTAGGAACAGTGTCCCGTAACGCACTGAGGTGATGCTAATAACTTTGTGGATAATTTGACAATAAAACCATTTAGGGGACACAGAAATTCGGAAACTGCTAATCAGACATAACTAATTGACGCAGTAAATATGATACTAAAGGTTGCACAGTGCAATAGAAATTATATGTTACATAAAGCATAAACAAATTTTCCGGCTGCTTTGAAACAGATCAATTTTATTATTATTTTTTAAGAAAAGTTAATTTAAAAAATAAATTAACTTTGGAACAATAAACTTAAAATAACAATGTTTTTTTATTATATATGTTACCGGAAAATAAATGAAATCTAGGAATTGTATATAACTCCTAAGAAATGTACAAGGTGTCCTATTTTCGGGGGTTTTACGGGGTTTCTCGCTTATGAGTGAAGTTACAAAGATGCGGTTTTTGCGACACCGTGCTACTTTTTTGTCAAACAAAGATGCCGCAAACAGATTTGTCCTAGCCCCTTAGTTTCTTCGCTACAGGGTGATTTTAAAAAGTTGTATTTTCGGTTACCCTTGTATCTCAGGTATCTGATAACTTATTGAAAAAAAATAAAAACGGCCCATATAGAACTTTTTACGCAGAATACAGTGGCGTACTTGAAATGTTTTTGGATTTACTTTCTTTGAGACATAAACCAAAGTTGACTTTTTTTCAATGGAACACCCGTATATTTTTCGTCATATTATTTGCCACACTGGAAACTTTTTAAAAATATGATATAGTCGAAATTTATTTTTATAAACAGCATGAAAACATGCAATTATTTACTTTTTAACATAGGCGGCTTTGGTTTAAATTAATGAGTCAAATTAATCAACGTCAAATGATTGCTATTGCATTTTTTAATGCTAGTTCCTAGATTATCGTTATCATTTATCTAAAAATATCACAAAACCAAAATTTTAAACATTTTAAAAAGTATGATATGAATAGATGTTTCATATTATCCAAGAAGAAGTCGATGAGGCGGCGGGCTTTATCTCAATAGGTACGTTAGAAGAACGAATAATGTTTTGTTTAAATTTGACTTTTTTTCAATTTCTATATAGATATCCTGAAAGAAGAAGGGTGATAGGGCATATTTTGTAAAATACAAAACAATCTAATCCAATATGGGTCATTTAATAAACCTAGGCCGAAAAATTATAGTTAAGATAATGAAGTAGCTGGAATAAATGTTTTGGCATCAGTTGAAAATACCCCAGGAACATCTTGCAGGCAAATAGAAAAAAATATCGGAGTATCCAAAACAAAAGTCGAAAAAATATTGAAACGACATAAATTCAAACCTTACAAGTATAAACTTGTGCACAATCTTCATCCTGGCGATCCTGAGCGGAGAGTGGAGTTTTGTAACTGGTTTCTCAATATGTGTGAAAGGCAGAATAATTTTGAAAGAAAGATCATTTGATCGGACGAAGCCCATTTTACCAGTGCGGGTATCCTCAATAGAAAAAAAAACTCAAGGTTTTGGAGCCAGAAAAATGAACACGTTATTTTTCCCATGGGACGTCAGGGAAGGTGTGGATTCAATGATTCTCGTTTCATTTTGGAAAGAAGAATTGAATATTGTATTTACCAAGGAAATTTAAATTCTGATAGATACATACAAATCCTTCAAGAAAAAGCAATGACTGTTATGGAGGATATTCCCTTGGTTCAAGTAAATGATACCTATTTCCAACAAGATGGAGCTCCGGCTCACAACTCTCACGTGATACAACACTGGTTGGAACAGCACTTTCCTAATCGATTTATAGCCACGCACGGACCTATTCGATAGCCACCTCGGTCTCCGGACCTCTCAGTTTTAGATTATTTTTTGTGGGGATATTTAGAAGATAAAATTTACTCGAGGAGGTATGAAACAATTGAGGAATTAAGAGAGGCCACGGAAAATGCCTTTAGAGAGTTGCGAGCCCGCTCTTTCATATTTGAAAATGCTTTAAGAACAATACAGACGCTATGCCAACAATGCATAAGACATCATGGTCACCAATTCGAACAGTATTTATAAAATTAGTAGTTAAGTTTATCTTTTAAGGCTGAGAACAATTCTAGCGTAAAATTGTTATTTTTATTCATTAGGTTGTCTTAATAAATGTTTATATTACTAGATTATATTTTGGTGCGAGAAGGCATTTGACGTTGATTAATTTGACTGTCATTAATTTTAAACCAAAGCCGCCTATGTTAAAAGTAAATAATTGCATGTTTTCATGCTTTTATAAAAATAAGTTTCGACTATATTATATTTTAGAAAGCTCTCAGTGTGGCAAATAATATAACGAAAAATATCGGGTGTTCCATTTAAAAAGTGCAACTTTGGCTAATAATCTCAAAGAAAGTAAATCGAAAAAATTTCACGTACGCCACTGTATTCTGCGTAAAAGTTCTATAAGGGTCCGTTTTTATCTTTTCGATAAGTTATCAGATACCTGAGATACAAGGGGTAACCGAAAATACAATTTTTAAAATCACCCTGTAGCGAAGAAACTAAGGGGCTAGAACAAATCTGTTTTGAGGCATCTTTCGTTTGACAAAAAAGTAGCACGGTGTCGCGAAAACCGCATCTTTGTAACTTCACTCATAAGCGGGAAACCCCCTAAAACACACGAAAATAGGACACCCTGTATACAATTCCAAAGCTATTAGGAAATGTGTTAAATATTGTTTTAAAAACTATTAAATATATACATATTCTGGGAAATGTATTACATTTTCTAGAAATTGTAAATTATTTTAATATCGTATTAGGAAATGTATAAAAAGGATGCTTTCTGTAATGAAACACGTTGTTAAAATAGAAATAATAATTTTTATTAAGACGCTCGTTGTAGTTAGTTGTGGTTAGTGTTGTAAATGAAAATTTATGTGGATTTTTTCCAACGTGTCTCGGAAATATTGAAAACTTTGAAAATATCAAAAAATAATAAAAATGCGTTTTAACTATCAAAACAAATTTTTTGTATATATTTTTATACTTTTGTGCAGTACAAATTTCACACTAAAGAAATTGAATTTGAAAAAGTTCGTATATTATAACGATTACGAATAATAAAATCCCGATCTCGGGGATTTACCGATTATTACATGTTGGCTATTGCTTGCTTAAAGGGCCCGGGACCCCCTTTTGGGGGCCCAAAGTTGGCCCAATCTCGTCCCAAAGTGTGGATCGAGCTGTATGAAAATATCTTTTAAAATAAATAATGTCACCCCAGGAGATTTGAATAGAAAACGTTTGACTGTTTTGAAGCTTTATCAAGCGGACCCAGTTTTATGGAATCCAGTCAAAGACCACAAAAATCGAAACGCTGTTGCCGATGCATGGAAAACTTATATAGTCATACACAGCCACTTCTAAGTCCTACATGTTGGCTTTCTTGGAGCTAACTGAGCTTGGCTTCAATAACTTCCAATGTCTGGTTGCTTTTAAAAATAATACCGCCAACATAGCCCAAAGTTGGTGCCAACACTGGCCCCAAAGTGCGGTTCCGGGGTTAGAAGAAGTTTAATTGTACTCCCATGAAGACGGCATTCATGCTTAATAGTAGACCGCAAAACGTTAAAAAAGTCGCTTCCTTTTTAACTTTTTTTTTAAGGTATAACCAGATGCGACCTTTACAGAACGATAGCTTAGGTCCTTGGGCATCTGAAATGGCCAATGACGACATTTTCTAGGTCAGAGTTTTTTATAGCGGAAAATGTCATAAATCTATCATAATTATTCTTTCATATCTCCGTCACTACTTAAAATATTTGAGATTGTCTTTTTTTGAATGATAGAGGAAATGTAAGCAAAGGTGACTGTAACAATTAATTATTTCAAAGAGGCTTTTTTTTTTTTTTGTAAACCCAAGACAAACTTGAACATTTACTTTTCTACATCACTTTTTAGAGTAATAAAAAAACTTTTGTTTTAAAAAATTTTCCCAAACTATCTGCGTATGAAATGAAGCAAATTGGGGAAAAAGTTTTAAAAAAACCCAGGTAGTGTACCATTCTTAGTTTTTGAAATATTAATAATTAAAATAACGAGCATACGTGCGTTCGGCAGGTTTTTTGCCTAAAATTGCTTTTAATATGATAAATACTAGGGTTTTCGCACCGGACCTTTTTAATACCGGTATCACATTATTTTCTCATATACCCGGGGTATCCCCAGTGCCCAAGGTTTTTAAAATTTTGAAGGAAAAGAGACAATTTTCTTATAACCATGTTTTATTTTATTCATATAGTACAATCAGTCACCCATTTAAAAACAGTCTTTGTTCTATTAACTAATTACGAACTAAAATTACTTTTTAAAATATTTCTGTTACCCCCAATTAATAAATATAACTAAATAAACTTTTTTCTCTGACCAGTTGAAAATTAAAAATCACACACAGTTAAACAGTCTTGTATTTATAAACTGGTTAAAAACTTAAGATAATTTTTATGAATAAAACTTTTGCTATGTTAAAACATGAGAAAATTTTTGGAAATTTAAGTTTGAACTTTCTTCAGATTTAGATTAAGAAAACGTTTAATGGCACTTTTTTTATGTAATATTTAATTCAATTACCACCGTTTACCGAACAAAAATGTATTGCAACGAATATTTTCTACACTCCCCATGATAATAATAGAAATAAAACTTTATTCAAACAACAAAATAAGAACAAAATACGGTGACATAACCCAAATTTAAACCCCAAATTTACTGCATTTTTGTAAAAAACTGAACGCCTTCTTTAGGGTTATTTTAATTGTTTTTAGTGCTAATTTGCTAATATTGTTTTTAAGGCGCTACTTAGTTATAATTTTTTAAAAATTTTGATGAATTCTTGGATCAAAGTGGGTACTCGGGTACCCGGGTCTAACAATAAAATAGTACCCAGGTACTAAAAATTTAATATACCCGCGTATACCCAAGTCCGGGTACCCGGGTAGAAAACCCTAATAAATACCTAAAAATATTTCAGTGAAAATTATAATCAGTCAAATAAAAAGGAAAATATTCTATTTATCTTTTAATTATTCAGTAACATTAAAATGAAATATTCGCTATTTTGTATCAAAGCCCCCCCTTCTCACATACATAAATAAAATACAAATAATCCGGATCGAAGGAGCGAGCGGCGGTTTAGCGAGACGCGAGGCGCCGCGCAGCGTATGGCAAACGGAAAATTGTTCTATCCTAGAATACGCGGATTTTTAAAAAACTTTGTTGCTATATTAGCTTCATTTCATACGCAGATAGTATGACAAAATTCCTTAAAACAAAAAAGTTTCTCGATTACTCTAAAAAGTGATGTAGAAAAGTAAATGCTCAAGTTTTGTCTTGGGGGTTTTCAAAAAAACAAAGCCTTTTTTAATAATTAATTATAACAGTTCTTCGCTTACATTTTATCTAAAATTTTAAAAAAAAATCTCAACTATCTTAATTAGTGACGGAGATATCGCGAGGTATGTGTGAAAAAGTAAGCTTTTATGATAGATTTATGACTTTTCCGCTATAAAAAACTCTGACGTCCTAGAAAATGTCGTCAATGGCCATTTCAGATGCCCAAGGACCCAAGTTATAATTTCGTAAAGGTCTCATTAGTTAACTCAAAAAAATAAGTCACATTTTTCCAGCTTTTGCGTCACTATAATGTAATATTTAAAGGGGTGGTTGATATCATTTAAATTGCCTCTTGATTAATTGCACAACGGGTCTCGTAGTCTTTAATTTTTTTTTTTTAGAAATTTCACTGTTTTCTTTATTTTTTTACTGAAATTTTTTTAATTTTTTCGTTTTGACTTTTGGACGACAATTTTAAAAATCATTTTATAAATAACCTTAAATATTAAATATCGAAATTTGCTAAACGGATGAAAGAAAAAAATCTGTAAATTTTCGGTTCTATCAATCGTGTCGTCTTGTTCCTCGTAGCGATTGTATTTTTTTTTTGTTGATTTATCATTTTTTACAACTTTGTTTTATTCGCCAATTGTCTTACTAAATACCATTTGTACTTAGATTTTAAAACAGATATTTTCCTGGTTTTTAATACTTGGCAATTTTTTCTCGTTTCTC